>JBAPLH010001205.1:0-10188 GCA_037897445.1 Ceriops zippeliana | reverse complement strand
CACTAAATCTATTTGAATACACCAAGCAAAGGAGTCAGTCGTCATGGTTTGCATTCCTTACATAACTGAACTGGTTTAATTCCTAAATCATGAGACATTCTAATCAACTCATGTGAATGAAGCTCCTCTGATTATTCCCAGGTATATTTTTCATGCAATAACCTTGAAATTAAATTTTGCCTCAACCTTAAAGAGTATATTCTTTATGTAAAAAATGCCCATGGACCATTTATATCATGAATTCATTCAATTTAACAAACAATGGAGTCCTTGATCTTAGCTTTCATTTCTTATTGATATGTATTGTTGAATTCAGAATTAGATTATGCCTCACATCATTTGTCATTAGCAAGGCTCCGCTTTCTACCCCAAACACAGTTTTTGACACATTCATCATGAAATTAACACATGTCGCTAAACAACCTAGTATATTAATAGAAGCAAACAAGTATAAAGAGCACTAAAACACTAAATTTATTTAAATCAATCAACCAACGGAGTCAGTCATCATGGTTTGCATTTCTTACATAAGTGAACTAGTTTAATTCCAAAATCATGAGACATTCTAATCACCTCAAGTGAATTAGGCTCCTCCTATTGTTACCAGGACTATTTGTCAAGCAATAACGTTGAAATTAAATTTTGTTTCATCCTTAATGACTATATTCGTTATGAAATAAATGCCCATGGACCATCTATATCATGAATTCATTCAATTTAACAAACAATGGAGTCCTTGATCTTAAATTTCATTTCTTATTGATATTAATTGTTGAATTCAAAAGTAGATATTGCCTCCCATCATTTGTCATTAGCAAGGCTCTGCTTTTCACCCCAAACACAATTTTTGACTCATTGACCATGAAATTAACACATGTGGCTAAACAGCCTGGCATATTAATAGAATGAAACAAGTATAAAGAGCATTAAAACACTAAATCTATTTAAATCCATCAACCATAGGAGTCAGTCATCATGGTTTGCATTTGTTACATAAGTGAACTGGTTTAATTCCTAAATCATGAGACATTCTAATCACCACATGTGAATTAGGCTATTCTTATTGTTACCAGGACTATGTTTCATGCAATAACCTTGAAATTAAATTTCGCCTCAACCTTAAAGAGTATATTCATTATGTAAAAAATACCCATGTGCCATCTATAACATGAATTTATTCAATTTAACAAACAATGGAGTCCTTGAACTTAAATTTCATTTCTTATTGATATTAATTGTTGAATTCAAAATTAGATATTGCCTCCAATCATTTGTCATTAGCAAGGCTCCGCTTTTCACCCCAAACACAGTTTTTGACTCATTGACCATGAAATTAACACATGTGGCTAAACAACCTAATATATTAATAGAATCAAACATGTATAAAGAGCATTAAAACACTAAATCTATTTGAATACATCAAGCAAAGGAGTTAGTCATCATGGTTTGCATTTCTTACATAACTGAACTGGTTTAATTCCTAAATCATGAGACATTCTAATACCTCATGTGAATTAGGCTCCTTTGATTATTCCCAGGTCTATTTTTCATGCAATAACCTTGAAATTAAATTCTGCGTCAACTTTAAAGAGTATATTCTTTATGTAAAAAATGCCCATGGACCATCGATATCATGAATTCATTCAATTTAACAAACAATGGAGTCCTTGATCTTAAATTTCATTTCCTATTGATATGAATTGTTGAATTCAAAATTAGATAATGCCTCACATCATTTGTCATTAGCAAGGCTCCGTTTTTTACCCCAAACACAGTTTTTGACTTATTGATCATGAAATTAACACATGTCGCTAAACAACCTAGTATATTAATAGAATCAAACAAGTATAAAGAGCATTAAAACACTAAATTTATTTCAATCAATCAACCAACGGAGTCAGTCATCATGGTTTGCATTTCTTACAACAGTGAACTGGTTTAAATCCTAAATCATGAGACATTCTAATCACCTCAAGTAAATTAGGCTCCTCCAATTGTTACCAGGACTATTTGTCAAGCAATAACGTTGAAATTAAATTTTGTTTCATCCTTAATGACTATATTTATTATGAAATAAATGCCCATGGACCATTTATATCATGAATTCATTCAATTTAACAAACAATGGAGTCCTTGATCTTAAATTTCATTTCTTATTGATATGAATAGTTGAATTCAAAATTAGATATTGCCTCTCATCATTTGTCATTAGCAAGGCTCCGCTTTTCACCCCAAACACAGTTTTTGACTCATTGACCATGAAATTAACACATGTGGCTAAACAACCTAGTACATTAATAGAATGAAACAAGTATAAAGAACATTAAAACACGAAATCTATTTAAATCCATCAACCAGAGGAGTCAGTCATCATGGTTTGCATTTCTTACATAAGTGAACTGGTTTAATTCCTAAATCATGAGACATTCTAATCACCTCATGTGAATTAGGCTCCTCTTATTGTTACCAGGACTATGTTTCATGCAATAACCTTGAAATTAAATTTTGCCTCAACCTTAATGAGTATATTCTTTATGAAAAAAATGCCCATGGACCATCTATATCATGAATTCATGCAATTCAACAAACAATGGAGTCATAGATCTTAAATTTCATTTCTTATTGATATGAATTGTTGAATTCAAAATGAGATATTGCCTCCCATCATTTGTCATTAGCAAGGCTACGCTTTTTACCCCAAACACACTTTTTGACACATTGACCATGAAATTAACACATGTGGCTAAACAACCTAATATATTAATAGAATCAAACATGTATAAAGAGCATTAAAACACTAAATCTATTTGAATACATCAAGCAAAGGAGTTAGTCATCATGGTTTGCATTTCTTACATAAATGAACTGGTTTAATTCCTAAATCATGAGACATTCTAATCACCTCATGTGAATTAGGCTGCTTTGATTATTCCCAGGTCTATTTTTCATGCAATAACCTTGAAATTAAATTCTGCGTCAACCTTAAAGAGTATATTCTTTTTGTAAAAAAAATGCCCATGGACCATCGATATCATGAATTCATTCAATTTAACAAACAATGGAGTCCTTGATCTTAAATTTCATTTCTTATTGATATGAATTGTTGAATTCAAAATTAGATAATGCCTCACATCATTTGTCATTAGCAAGGCTCCGTTTTTTACCCCAAACACACTTTTTGACACATTGACCATGAAATTAACACATGTGGCTAAACAACCTAATATATTAATAGAATCAAACATGTATAAAAAGCATTAAAACACTAAATCTATTTGAATACACCAAGCAAAGGAGTCAGTCGTCATGGTTTGCATTCCTTACATAAGTGAACTGGTTTAATTCCTAAATCATGAGACATTCTAATCAACTCATGTGAATTAAGCTCCTCTGATTATTCCCAGGTATATTTTTCATGCAATAACCTTGAAATTAAATTTTGCCTCAACCTTAAAGAGTATATTCTTTATGTAAAAAATGCCCATGGACCATCTATATCATGAATTCATTCAATTTAACAAACAATGGAGTCCTTGATCTTAACTTTCATTTCTTATTGATATGTATTGTTGAATTCAAAATTAGATAATGCCTCCCATCATTTGTCATTAGCAAGGCTCCGCTTTTCACCCCAAACACAGTTTTTGATTCATTGACCATGAAATTAACACATGTGGCTAAACAACCTAGTATATTAATAGAATGAAACAAGTATAAAGAGCATTAAAACACGAAATCTATTTAAATCCATCAACCAAAGGAGTCAGTCATCATGGTTTGTATTTCTTACATAAGTGAACTGGTTTAATTCCTAAATCATGAGACATTCTAATCACCTCATGTGAATTAGGCTCCTCTTATTGTTACCAGGACTATGTTTCATGCAATAACCTTGAAATTAAATTTTGCCTCAACCTTAATGAGTATATTCTTTATGAAAAAAATGCCCATGGACCATCTATATCATGAATTCATTCAATTCAACAAACAATGGAGTCATAGATCTTAAATTTCATTTCTTATTGATATGAATTGTTGAAATCAAAATGAGATATGGCCTCCCATCATTTGACATTAGCGAGGATCTGCTTTTTACCCCAAACACACTATTTGACACATTGACCATGAAATTAACACATGTGGCTAAACAACCTAATATATTAATAGAATCAAACATGTATAAAGAGCATTAAAACACTAAATCTATTTGAATACATCAAACAAAGGAGTCAGTCATCATGGTTTGCATTTCTTACATAGCTGAACTGGTTTAATTCCTAAATCATGAGACATTCTAATCATCTCATGTGAATTAGGCTCCTCTGATTATTCCCAGGTTTATTTCTCTTGCAATAACATTGAAATTAAATTTTGCCTCAAACTTAAAGAGTATATTCTTTATGTAAAAAATGCCCATGCACCGTCTATATCATGAATTCATTCAATTTAACAAACAATGGAGTGCTTGATCTTAAATTTTATTTCTGATTGATATGAATTGTTGAATTCAAAATTAGATAATGACACCCTTCATTTGACATTAGCAAGGCTCCGCCTTTTACCTCAAACACAGTTTTTGACACATTGATCATGAAATTAACACATGTCGCTAAACAACCAAGTATATTAATAGAAGCAAACAAGTATAAAGAGCATTAAAACACTAAATTTATTTAAATCAATCAACCAACGGAGTCAGTCATCATGGTTTGCATTTCTTACATAAGTGAACTAGTTTAATTCCGAAATCATGAGACATTCTAATCACCTCAAGTGAATTAGGCTCCTCCTATTGTTACCAGGATTATTTGTCAAGCAATACCGTTGAAATTAAATTTTGTTTCATCCTTAATGACTATATTCATTACGAAATAAATGCCCATGGACCATCTATATCATGAATTCATTCAATTTAACAAACAATGGAGTCCTTGATCTTAAATTTCATTTCTTATTGATATTAATTGTTGAATTCAAAAAGAAGAGATTTTGCCTCCAATCATTTGTCATTAGCAAGGCTCTGCTTTTCACCCCAAACACAGTTTTTGACTCATTGACCATGAAATTAACACATGTGGCTAAACAACCTAGTACATTAATAGAATGAAACAAGTATAAAGAGCATCAAAACACGAAATCTATTTAAATCCATCAACCATAGGAGTCAGCCATCATGGTTTGCATTTCTTACATAAGTGAACTGGTTTAATTCCTAAATCATGAGACATTCTAATCACGTCATGTGAATTAGGCTCCTTTTATTGTTACCAGGACTATGTTTCATGCAATAACCTTGAAATTAAATTTTGCCTCAACCTTAAAGAGTATATTCGTTATGTAAAAAATACCCATGGGCCGTCTATAACATGAATGTATTCAATTTAACAAAAAATGGAGTCCTTGATCTTAAATTTCATTTCTTATTGATATTAATTGTTGAATTCAAAATTAGATATTGCCTCCCATCATTTGTCATTAGCAAGGCTCCGCTTTTCACCCCAAACACAGTTTTTGACTCATTGACCATGAAATTAACACATTTGGCTAAACAACCTAGTACATTAATAGAATGAAACAAGTATAAAGAGCATTAAAACACGAAATCTATTTAAATCCATCAACCAAAGGAGTCAGTCAACATGGTTTGTATTTTTTACATAAGTGAACTGGTTTAATTCCTAAATCATGAGACATTCTAATCACCTCATGTGAATTAGGCTCCTCTTATTGTTACCAGGACTATGTTTCATGCAATAACCTTGAAATTAAATTTTGCCTCAACCTTAATGAGTATATTCTTTATGAAAAAAATGCCCATGGACCATCTATATCATGAATTCATTCAATTCAACAAACAATGGAGTCATAGAACTTAAATTTCATTTCTTATTGATATGAATTGTTGAATTCAAAATGAGATATTGCCTCCCATCATTTGTCATTCGCAAGGATCCGCTTTTTACCCCAAACACACTTTTTGACACATTCACCATGAAATTAACACATGTGGCTAAACAACCTAATATATTAATAGAATCAAACATGTATAAAGAGCATTAAAACACTAAATCTATTTGAATACATCAAGCAAAGGAGTTAGTCATCATGGTTTGCATTTCTTACATAAGTGAACTGGTTTAATTCCTAAATCATGAGACATTCTAATCACCTCATGTGAATTAGGCTCCTCTTATTCTTACCAGGACTATGTTTCATGCAATAACCTTGAAATTAAATTTTGCCTCAACCTTAATGAGTATATTCTTTATGAAAAAAATGCCCATGGACCATCTATATCATGAATTCATGCAATTCAACAAACAATGGAGTCATAGATCTTAAATTTCATTTCTTATTGATATGAATTGTTGAATTCAAAATGAGATATTGCCTCCCATCATTTGTCATTAGCAAGGCTACGCTTTTTACCCCAAACACACTTTTTGACACATTGACCATGAAATTAACACATGTGGCTAAACAACCTAATATATTAATAGAATCAAACATGTATAAAGAGCATTAAAACACTAAATCTATTTGAATACATCAAGCAAAGGAGTTAGTCATCATGGTTTGCATTTCTTACATAAATGAACTGGTTTAATTCCTAAATCATGAGACATTCTAATCACCTCATGTGAATTAGGCTGCTTTGATTATTCCCAGGTCTATTTTTCATGCAATAACCTTGAAATTAAATTCTGCGTCAACCTTAAAGAGTATATTCTTTATGTAAAAAATGCCCATGGACCATCGATATCATGAATTCATTCAATTTAACAAACAATGGAGTCCTTGATCTTAAATTTCATTTCTTATTGATATGAATTGTTGAATTCAAAATTAGATAATGCCTCACATCATTTGTCATTAGCAAGGCTCCGTTTTTTACCCCAAACACACTTTTTGACACATTGACCATGAAATTAACACATGTGGCTAAACAACCTAATATATTAATAGAATCAAACATGTATAAAAAGCATTAAAACACTAAATCTATTTGAATACACCAAGCAAAGGAGTCAGTCGTCATGGTTTGCATTCCTTACATAAGTGAACTGGTTTAATTCCTAAATCATGAGACATTCTAATCAACTCATGTGAATTAAGCTCCTCTGATTATTCCCAGGTATATTTTTCATGCAATAACCTTGAAATTAAATTTTTGCTCAACCTTAAAGAGTATATTCTTTATGTAAAAAATGCCCATGGACCACCATCTATATCATGAATTCATTCAATTTAACAAACAATGGAGTCCTTGATCTTAACTTTCATTTCTTATTGATATGTATTGTTGAATTCAAAATTAGATAATGCCTCCCATCATTTGTCATTAGCAAGGCTCCGCTTTTCACCCCAAACACAGTTTTTGATTCATTGACCATGAAATTAACACATGTGGCTAAACAACCTAGTATATTAATAGAATGAAACAAGTATAAAGAGCATTAAAACACGAAATCTATTTAAATCCATCAACCAAAGGAGTCAGTCATCATGGTTTGTATTTCTTACATAAGTGAACTGGTTTAATTCCTAAATCATGAGACATTCTAATCACCTCATGTGAATTAGGCTCCTCTTATTGTTACCAGGACTATGTTTCATGCAATAACCTTGAAATTAAATTTTGCCTCAACCTTAATGAGTATATTCTTTATGAAAAAAATGCCCATGGACCATCTATATCATGAATTCATTCAATTCAACAAACAATGGAGTCATAGATCTTAAATTTCATTTCTTATTGATATGAATTGTTGAAATCAAAATGAGATATGGCCTCCCATCATTTGACATTAGCGAGGATCTGCTTTTTACCCCAAACACACTATTTGACACATTGACCATGAAATTAACACATGTGGCTAAACAACCTAATATATTAATAGAATCAAACATGTATAAAGAGCATTAAAACACTAAATCTATTTGAATACATCAAACAAAGGAGTCAGTCATCATGGTTTGCATTTCTTACATAGCTGAACTGGTTTAATTCCTAAATCATGAGACATTCTAATCATCTCATGTGAATTAGGCTCCTCTGATTATTCCCAGGTTTATTTCTCTTGCAATAACATTGAAATTAAATTTTGCCTCAAACTTAAAGAGTATATTCTTTATGTAAAAAATGCCCATGCACCGTCTATATCATGAATTCATTCAATTTAACAAACAATGGAGTGCTTGATCTTAAATTTTATTTCTGATTGATATGAATTGTTGAATTCAAAATTAGATAATGACACCCTTCATTTGACATTAGCAAGGCTCCGCCTTTTACCTCAAACACAGTTTTTGACACATTGATCATGAAATTAACACATGTCGCTAAACAACCAAGTATATTAATAGAAGCAAACAAGTATAAAGAGCATTAAAACACTAAATTTATTTAAATCAATCAACCAACGGAGTCAGTCATCATGGTTTGCATTTCTTACATAAGTGAACTAGTTTAATTCCGAAATCATGAGACATTCTAATCACCTCAAGTGAATTAGGCTCCTCCTATTGTTACCAGGATTATTTGTCAAGCAATACCGTTGAAATTAAATTTTGTTTCATCCTTAATGACTATATTCATTACGAAATAAATGCCCATGGACCATCTATATCATGAATTCATTCAATTTAACAAACAATGGAGTCCTTGATCTTAAATTTCATTTCTTATTGATATTAATTGTTGAATTCAAAAGAAGATTTTGCCTCCAATCATTTGTCATTAGCAAGGCTCTGCTTTTCACCCCAAACACAGTTTTTGACTCATTGACCATGAAATTAACACATGTGGCTAAACAACCTAGTACATTAATAGAATGAAACAAGTATAAAGAGCATCAAAACACGAAATCTATTTAAATCCATCAACCATAGGAGTCAGCCATCATGGTTTGCATTTCTTACATAAGTGAACTGGTTTAATTCCTAAATCATGAGACATTCTAATCACCTCATGTGAATTAGGCTCCTTTTATTGTTACCAGGACTATGTTTCATGCAATAACCTTGAAATTAAATTTTGCCTCAACCTTAATGAGTATATTCTTTATGAAAAAAATGCCCATGGACCATCTATATCATGAATTCATTCAATTCAACAAACAATGGAGTCATAGATCTTAAATTTCATTTCTTATTGATATGAATTGTTGAATTCAAAATGAGATATTGCCTCCCATCATTTTGTCATTCGCAAGGATCCGCTTTTTACCCCAAACACACTTTTTGACACATTGACCATGAAATTAACACATGTGGCTAAACAACCTAATATATTAATAGAATCAAACATGTATAAAGAGCATTAAAACACTAAATCTATTTGAATACACCAAGCAAAGGAGTCAGTCGTCATGGTTTGCATTCCTTACATAAGTGAACTGGTTTAATTCCTAAATCATGAGACATTCTAATCACCTCATGTGAATTAGGCTCCTCTGATTATTCCCAGGTATATTTTTCATGCAATAACCTTGAAATTAAATTTTGCCTCAACCTTAAAGAGTATATTCTTTATGTAAAAAATGCCCATGGACCATCTATATCATGAATTCATTCAATTTAACAAACAATGGAGTCCTTGATCTTAACTTTCATTTCTTATTGATATGTATTGTTGAATTCAAAATTAGATAATGCCTCCCATCATTTGTCATAAGCAAGGCTCCGCTTTTTACCCCAAACACAGTTTTTGACACATTGATCATGAAATTAACACATGTCGCTAAACAACCTAGTATATTAATAGAAGCAAACAAGTATAAAGAGCATTAAAACACTAAATTTATTTAAATCAATCAACCAACGGAGTTAGTCATCATGGTTTGCATTTCTTACATAAGTGAACTCGTTTAATTCCGAAATCATGAGACATTCTAATCACCTCAAGTGAATTAGGCTCCTCCTATTGTTACCAGGACTATTTGTCAAGCAATAACGTTGA
Source organism: Ceriops zippeliana (assembly GCA_037897445.1). NCBI lineage: Eukaryota > Viridiplantae > Streptophyta > Magnoliopsida > Malpighiales > Rhizophoraceae > Ceriops > Ceriops zippeliana. The sequence goes on along the minus strand of JBAPLH010001205.1, from coordinate 227 downwards.
AATTAAATTTTGTTTCATCCTTAATGACTATATTCGTTATGAAATAAATGCCCATGGACCATCTATATCATGAATTCATTCAATTTAACAAACAATGGAGTCCTTGATCTTAAATTTCATTTCTTATTCATATCAATTGTTGAATTCAAAAGTAGATATTGCCTCCAATCTTTTGTCATTAGCAAGGCTCCGTTTTCACCCCAAACACAGTTTTTGACTCATTGACC
>JBAPLH010001203.1:0-27872 GCA_037897445.1 Ceriops zippeliana | reverse complement strand
CGTGTTAATTTCATGATCAATGTATCAAAAAGTGTGTTTGGAGTCAAAAAGAGGAGCATTGCTAAATTGAATTGGTGGGAGGCACTCTCTTATTTTGAATTCCAACAATTAATATCAATAAGAAATGAAATTCAACATCAAGCACTACATTGTTTGTTCAATTGAATGAATTTCATGTGATAGATGGTCCATGGGCATTTTTTTCATAATGAATATAGTCATTAAGGAAGAAGCAAAATGTAATTTGAAAGTTGTTGCATGAAAAATAGTCTTGGTAACAATAAGAGGAGCTTAATTCACAGGAGGTGAATAGAATGTCTTATTATTTCAGAATTAAACGAGTTCACATTTGTACGGAATGCAAACCATGATGAATGACTCCTTTGACTGACGGATTTAAATGGATTTACAGTTTTAATGGTGTTTATGCTTGTTTGATTCAATCAATATGGTAGGTTGTTTAGCTACACGTGTTTAATTTCATGATCAATGTATCAAAAAGTGTGTTTGGAGTCAAAAAAGGAGCATTGCTAAAGAGAATTGGTGGGAGGCACTCTCTTATTTTGAATTCCACAATTAATATCAATAAGAAATGAAATTCAAGATCAAGCACTACATTGTTTGTTCAATTGAATGAATTCATGTGATAGATGGTCCATGGGCATTTTTTTTCATAATGAATATAGTCATTAAGGAAGAAGCAAAATGTAATTTGAAAGTTGTTGCATGAAAAATAGTCTTGGTAACAATAAGAGGAGCTTAATTCACAGGAGGTGAATAGAATGTCTTATTATTTCAGAATTAAACGAGTTCACATTTGTACGGAATGCAAACCATGATGAATGACTCCTTTGACTGACGGATTTAAATGGATTTACAGTTTTAATGGTGTTTATGCTTGTTTGATTCAATCAATATGGTAGGTTGTTTAGCTACACGTGTTAATTTCATGATCAATGTATCAAAAAGTGTGTTTGGAGTCAAAAAAGGAGCATTGCTAAAGAGAATTGGTGGGAGGCACTCTCTTATTTTGAATTCACAATTAATATCAATAAGAAATAAAATTCAAGATCAAGCAATCCATTGTTTGTTAAATTGAATGAATTCATGTGTGATAGATGGTCCATGGGCATATTTTTTCATAATGAATATAGTCATTAAGGAAGAAGCAAAATGTAATTTGAAAGTTGTTGCATGAAAAATAGTCTTGGTAACAATAAGAGGAGCTTAATTTCACAGGAGGTGAATAGAATGTCTTATTATTTTTCAGAATTAAACGAGTTCACATTTGTACGGAATGCAAACCATGATGAATGACTCCTTTGACTGACGGATTTTAAATGGATTTACAGTTTTAATGGTGTGTTTATGCTTGTTTGATTCAATCAATATGGTAGGTTGTTTAGCTACACGTGTTAATTTCATGATCAATGTATCAAAAAAGTGTGTTTGGAGTCAAAAAAGGAGCATTGCTAAAGAGAATTGGTGGGAGGCACTCTCTCTTATTTTGAATTCAACAATTAATATCAATAAGAAATGAAATTCAAGATCAAGCACTACATTGTTTGTTCAATTGAATGAATTCATGTGATAGATGGTCCATGGGCATTTTTTTCATAATGAATATAGTCATTAAGGAAGAAGCAAAAATGTAATTTGAAAGTTGTTGCATGAAAAAATAGTCTTGGTAACAATAAGAGGAGCTTAATTCACAGGAGGTGAATAGAATGTCTTATTATTTCAGAATTAAACGAGTTCACATTTGTACGGAATGCAAACCATGATGAATGACTCCTTTTGACTGACGGATTTAAATGGATTTACAGTTTTAATGGTGTTTATGCTTGTTTGATTCAATCAATATGGTAGGTTGTTTAGCTACACGTGTTAATTTCATGATCAATGTATCAAAAAGTGTGTTTGGAGTCAAAAAAGGAGCATTGCTAAAGAGAATTGGTGGGAGGCACTCTCTTATTTTGAATTCCACAATTAATATCAATAAGAAATAAAATTCAAGATCAAGCAATCCATTGTTTGTTAAATTGAATGAACTCATGTGATAGATGGTCCATGGGCATATTTTTCATAATGAATATAGTCATTAAGGAAGAAGCAAAATGTAATTTGAAAGTTGTTGCATGAAAAATAGTCTTGGTAACAATAAGAGGAGCTTAATTCACAGGAGGTGAATAGAATGTCTTATTATTTCAGAATTAAACCAGTTCACATTTGTACGGAATGCAAACCATGATGAATGACTCCTTTGACTGACGGATTTAAATGGATTTACAGTTTTAATGGTGTTTATGCTTGTTTGATTCAATCAATATGGTAGGTTGTTTAGCTACACGTGTTAATTTCATGATCAATGTATCAAAAAAGTGTGTTTGGAGTCAAAAGAGGAGCATTGCTAAATTGAATTGGTGGGAGGCACTCTCTTATTTTGAATTCAACAATTAATATCAATAAGAAATGAAATTCAACATCAAGCACTACATTGTTTGTTCAATTGAATGAATTCATGTGATAGATGGTCCATGGGCATTTTTTTTCATAATGAATATAGTCATTAAGGAAGAAGCAAAATGTAATTTGAAAGTTGTTGCATGAAAAATAGTCTTGGTAACAATAAGAGGAGCTTAATTCACAGGAGGTGAATAGAATGTCTTATTATTTCAGAATTAAACGAGTTCACATTTGTACGGAATGCAAACCATGATGAATGACTCCTTTGACTGACGGATTTAAAATGGATTTACAGTTTAATGGTGTTTATGCTTGTTTGATTCAATCAATATGGTAGGTTGTTTAGCTACACGTGTTAATTTCATGATCAATGTATCAAAAAGTGTGTTTGGAGTCAAAAAAGGAGCATTGCTAAAGAGAATTGGTGGGAGGCACTCTCTTATTTTGAATTCCAACAATTAATATCAATAAGAAATAAATTCAAGATCAAGCAATCCATTGTTTGTTAAATTGAATGAATTCATGTGATAGATGGTCCATGGGCATATTTTTCATAATGAATATAGTCATTAAGGAAGAAGCAAAATGTAATTTGAAAGTTGTTGCATGAAAAATAGTCTTGGTAACAATAAGAGGAGCTTAATTCACAGGAGGTGAATAGAATGTCTTATTATTTCAGAATTAAACCAGTTCACATTTGTACGGAATGCAAACCATGATGAATGACTCCTTTGACTGACGGATTTAAATGGATTTACAGTTTTTAATGGTGTTTATGCTTGTTTGATTCAATCAATATGGTAGGTTGTTTAGCTACACGTGTTAATTTCATGATCAATGTATCAAAAAGTGTGTTTGGAGTCAAAAGAGGAGCATTGCTAAATTGAATTGGTGGGAGGCACTCTCTTATTTTGAATTCAACAATTAATATCAATAAGAAATGAAATTCAACATCAAGCACTACATTGTTTGTTCAATTGAATGAATTCATGTGATAGATGGTCCATGGGCATTTTTTTCATAATGAATATAGTCATTAAGGAAGAAGCAAAATGTAATTTGAAAGTTGTTGCATGAAAAATAGTCTTGGTAACAATAAGAGGAGCTTAATTCACAGGAGGTGAATAGAATGTCTTATTATTTCAGAATTAAACGAGTTCACATTTGTACGGAATGCAAACCATGATGAATGACTCCTTTTGACTGACGGATTTAAATGGATTTACAGTTTAATGGTGTTTATGCTTGTTTGATTCAATCAATATGGTAGGTTGTTTAGCTACACGTGTTAATTTCATGATCAATGTATCAAAAAGTGTGTTTGGAGTCAAAAAAGGAGCATTGCTAAAGAGAATTGGTGGGAGGCACTCTCTTATTTTGAATTCCACAATTAATATCAATAAGAAATGAAATTCAAGATCAAGCACTACATTGTTTGTTCAATTGAATGAATTCATGTGATAGATGGTCCATGGGGCATTTTTTTCATAATGAATATAGTCATTAAGGAAGAAGCAAAATGTAATTTGAAAGTTGTTGCATGAAAAATAGTCTTGGTAAACAATAAGAGGAGCTTAATTCACAGGAGGTGAATAGAATGTCTTATTATTTCAGAATTAAACGAGTTCACAGTTGTACGGAATGCAAACCATGATGAATGACTCCTTTGACTGACGGATTTAAATGGATTTACAGTTTTAATGGTGTTTATGCTTGTTTGATTCAATCAATATGGTAGGTTGTTTAGCTACACGTGTTAATTTCATGATCAATGTATCAAAAAGTGTGTTTGGAGTCAAAAGAGGAGCATTGCTAAAGAGAATTGGTGGGAGGCACTCTCTTATTTTGAATTCAACAATTAATATCAATAAGAAATGAAATTCAAGATCAAGCACTACATTGTTTGTTAAATTGAATGAATTCATGTGATAGATGGTCCATGGGCATTTTTTTCATAATGAATATAGTCATTAAGGAAGAAGCAAAATGTAATTTGAAAGTTGTTGCATGAAAAAATAGTCTTGGTAACAATAAGAGGAGCTTAATTCACAGGAGGTGAATAGAATGTCTTATTATTTCAGAATTAAACGAGTTCACATTTGTACGGAATGCAAACCATGATGAATGACTCCTTTGACTGACGGATTTAAATGGATTTACAGTTTTAATGGTGTTTATGCTTGTTTGATTCAATCAATATGGTAGGTTGTTTAGCTACACGTGTTAATTTCATGATCAATGTATCAAAAAGTGTGTTTGGAGTCAAAAAAGGAGCATTGCTAAAGAGAATTGGTGGGAGGCACTCTCTTATTTTGAATTCCACAATTAATATCAATAAGAAATGAAATTCAAGATCAAGCACTACATTGTTTGTTCAATTGAATGAATTCATGTGATAGATGGTCCATGGGCATTTTTTTCATAATGAATATAGTCATTAAGGAAGAAGCAAAATGTAATTTGAAAGTTGTTGCATGAAAAATAGTCTTGGTAACAATAAGAGGAGCTTAATTCACAGGAGGTGAATAGAATGTCTTATTATTTCAGAATTAAACGAGTTCACATTTGTACGGAATGCAAACCATGATGAATGACTCCTTTGACTGACGGATTTAAATGGATTTACAGTTTTAATGGTGTTTATGCTTGTTTGATTCAATCAATATGGTAGGTTGTTTAGCTACACGTGTTAATTTCATGATCAATGTATCAAAAAGTGTGTTTGGAGTCAAAAAAGGAGCATTGCTAAAGAGAATTGGTGGGAGGCACTCTCTTATTTTGAATTCCACAATTAATATCAATAAGAAATGAAATTCAAGATCAAGCACTACATTGTTTGTTTAATTGAATGAATTCATGTGATAGATGGTCCATGGGCATTTTTTTCATAATGAATATTGTCATTAAGGAAGAAGCAAAATGTAATTTGAAAGTTGTTGCATGAAAAATAGTCTTGGTAACAATAAGAGGAGCTTAATTCACAGGAGGTGAATAGAATGTCTTATTATTTCAGAATTAAACCAGTTCACATTTGTACGGAATGCAAACCATGATGAATGACTCCTTTGACTGACGGATTTAAATGGATTTACAGTTTTAATGGTGTTTATGCTTGTTTGATTCAATCAATATGGTAGGTTGTTTAGCTACACGTGTTAATTTCATGATCAATGTATCAAAAAGTGTGTTTGGAGTCAAAAAAGGAGCATTGCTAAAGAGAATTGGTGGGAGGCACTCTCTTATTTTGAATTCCACAATTAATATCAATAAGAAATGAAATTCAAGATCAAGCACTACATTGTTTGTTCAATTGAATGAATTCATGTGATAGATGGTCCATGGGCATTTTTTTTTCATAATGAATATAGTCATTAAGGAAGAAGCAAAAATGTAATTTGAAAGTTGTTGCATGAAAAATAGTCTTGGTAACAATAAGAGGAGCTTAATTCACAGGAGGTGAATAGAATGTCTTATTATTTCAGAATTAAACGAGTTCACATTTGTACGGAATGCAAACCATGATGAATGACTCCTTTGACTGACGGATTTAAATGGATTTACAGTTTTAATGGTGTTTATGCTTGTTTGATTCAATCAATATGGTAGGTTGTTTAGCTACACGTGTTAATTTCATGATCAATGTATCAAAAAGTGTGTTTGGAGTCAAAAAAGGAGCATTGCTAAAGAGAATTGGTGGGAGGCACTCTCTTATTTTGAATTCCACAATTAATATCAATAAGAAATGAAATTCAAGATCAAGCAATCCATTGTTTGTTAAATTGAATGAATTCATGTGATAGATGGTCCATGGGCATATTTTTTCATAATGAATATAGTCATTAAGGAAGAAGCAAAATGTAATTTGAAAGTTGTTGCATGAAAAATAGTCTTGGTAACAATAAGAGGAGCTTAATTCACAGGAGGTGAATAGAATGTCTTATTATTTCAGAATTAAAAACGAGTTCACATTTGTACGGAATGCAAACCATGATGAATGACTCCTTTGACTGACGGATTTAAATGGATTTACAGTTTTAATGGTGTTTATGCTTGTTTGATTCAATCAATATGGTAGGTTGTTTAGCTACACGTGTTAATTTCATGATCAATGTATCAAAAAGTGTGTTTGGAGTCAAAAGAGGAGCATTGCTAAATTGAATTGGTGGGAGGCACTCTCTTATTTTGAATTCAACAATTAATATCAATAAGAAATGAAATTCAACATCAAGCACTACATTGTTTGTTCAATTGAATGAATTCATGTGATAGATGGTCCATGGGCATTTTTTTCATAATGAATATAGTCATTAAGGAAGAAGCAAAATGTAATTTGAAAGTTGTTGCATGAAAAATAGTCTTGGTAACAATAAGAGGAGCTTAATTCACAGGAGGTGAATAGAATGTCTTATTATTTCAGAATTAAACGAGTTCACATTTGTACGGAATGCAAACCATGATGAATGACTCCTTTTGACTGACGGATTTAAATGGATTTACAGTTTAATGGTGTTTATGCTTGTTTGATTCAATCAATATGGTAGGTTGTTTAGCTACACGTGTTAATTTCATGATCAATGTATCAAAAAGTGTGTTTGGAGTCAAAAAAGGGAGCATTGCTAAAGAGAATTGGTGGGAGGCACTCTCTTATTTTGAATTCCACAATTAATATCAATAAGAAATGAAATTCAAGATCAAGCACTACATTGTTTGTTCAATTGAATGAATTCATGTGATAGATGGTCCATGGGCATTTTTTTCATAATGAATATAGTCATTAAGGAAGAAGCAAAATGTAATTTGAAAGTTGTTGCATGAAAAATAGTCTTGGTAACAATAAGAGGAGCTTAATTCACAGGAGGTGAATAGAATGTCTTATTATTTCAGAATTAAACCAGTTCACATTTGTACGGAATGCAAACCATGATGAATGACTCCTTTTGACTGACGGATTTAAATGGATTTACAGTTTTAATGGTGTTTATGCTTGTTTGATTCAATCAATATGGTAGGTTGTTTAGCTACACGTGTTAATTTCATGATCAATGTATCAAAAAGTGTGTTTGGAGTCAAAAAAGAGGAGCATTGCTAAAGAGAATTGGTGGGAGGCACTCTCTTATTTTGAATTCAACAATTAATATCAATAAGAAATGAAAATTCAAGATCAAGCACTACATTGTTTGTTCAATTGAATGAATTCATGTGATAGATGGTCCATGGGCATTTTTTTCATAATGAATATAGTCATTAAGGAAGGAAGCAAAATGTAATTTGAAAGTTGTTGCATGAAAAATAGTCTTGGTAACAATAAGAGGAGCTTAATTCACAGGAGGTGAATAGAATGTCTTATTATTTCAGAATTAAACCAGTTCACATTTGTACGGAATGCAAACCATGATGAATGACTCCTTTGACTGACGGATTTAAATGGATTTACAGTTTTAATGGTGTTTATGCTTGTTTGATTCAATCAATATGGTAGGTTGTTTAGCTACACGTGTTAATTTCATGATCAATGTATCAAAAAGTGTGTTTGGAGTCAAAAGAGGAGCATTGCTAAAGAGAATTGGTGGGAGGCACTCTCTTATTTTGAATTCCACAATTAATATCAATAAGAAATGAAATTCAAGATCAAGCACTACATTGTTTGTTCAATTGAATGAATTCATGTGATAGATGGTCCATGGGCATTTTTTTCATAATGAATATAGTCATTAAGGAAGAAGCAAAATGTAATTTGAAAGTTGTTGCATGAAAAATAGTCTTGGTAACAATAAGAGGAGCTTAATTCACAGGAGGTGAATAGAATGTCTTATTATTTCAGAATTAAACGAGTTCACATTTGTACGGAATGCAAACCATGATGAATGACTCCTTTGACTGACGGATTTAAATGGATTTACAGTTTTAATGGTGTTTATATGCTTGTTTGATTCAATCAATATGGTAGGTTGTTTAGCTACACGTGTTAATTTCATGATCAATGTATCAAAAAGTGTGTTTGGAGTCAAAAAGAGGAGCATTGCTAAAGAGAATTGGTGGGAGGCACTCTCTTATTTTGAATTCCACAATTAATATCAATAAGAAATGAAATTCAAGATCAAGCACTACATTGTTTGTTCAAATTGAATGAATTCATGTGATAGATGGTCCATGGGCATATTTTTCATAATGAATATAGTCATTAAGGAAGAAGCAAAATGTAATTTGAAAGTTGTTGCATGAAAAATAGTCTTGGTAACAATAAGAGGAGCTTAATTCACAGGAGGTGAATAGAATGTCTTATTATTTCAGAATTAAACGAGTTCACATTTGTACGGAATGCAAACCATGATGAATGACTCCTTTGACTGACGGATTTAAATGGATTTACAGTTTAAATGGTGTTTATGCTTGTTTGATTCAATCAATATGGTAGGTTGTTTAGCTACACGTGTTAATTTCATGATCAATGTATCAAAAAGTGTGTTTGGAGTCAAAAAAGGAGCATTGCTAAAGAGAATTGGTGGGAGGCACTCTCTTATTTTGAATTCAACAATTAATATCAATAAGAAATGAAATTCAAGATCAAGCACTACATTGTTTGTTCAAATTGAATGAATTCATGTGATAGATGGTCCATGGGCATTTTTTTCATAATGAATATAGTCATTAAGGAAGAAGCAAAATGTAATTTGAAAGTTGTTGCATGAAAAAAAAATAGTCTTGGTAACAATAAGAGGAGCTTAATTCACAGGAGGTGAATAGAATGTCTTATTATTTCAGAATTAAACGAGTTCACATTTGTACGGAATGCAAACCATGATGAATGACTCCTTTGACTGACGGATTTAAATGGATTTACAGTTTTAATGGTGTTTATGCTTGTTTGATTCAATCAATATGGTAGGTTGTTTAGCTACACGTGTTAATTTCATGATCAATGTATCAAAAAGTGTGTTTGGAGTCAAAAAAGGAGCATTGCTAAAGAGAATTGGTGGGAGGCACTCTCTTATTTTGAATTCCACAATTAATATCAATAAGAAATGAAAATTCAAGATCAAGCACTACATTGTTTGTTCAATTGAATGAATTCATGTGATAGATGGTCCATGGGCATTTTTTTTCATAATGAATATAGTCATTAAGGAAGAAGCAAAATGTAATTTGAAAGTTGTTGCATGAAAAATAGTCTTGGTAACAATAAGAGGAGCTTAATTCACAGGAGGTGAATAGAATGTCTTATTATTTCAGAATTAAACCAGAGTTCACATTTGTACGGAATGCAAACCATGATGAATGACTCCTTTGACTGACGGATTTAAATGGATTTACAGTTTTAATGGTGTTTATGCTTGTTTGATTCAATCAATATGGTAGGTTGTTTAGCTACACGTGTTAATTTCATGATCAATGTATCAAAAAGTGTGTTTGGAGTCAAAAGAGGAGCATTGCTAAAGAGAATTGGTGGGAGGCACTCTCTTATTTTGAATTCCACAATTAATATCAATAAGAAATGAAATTCAAGATCAAGCACTACATTGTTTGTTCAATTGAATGAATTCATGTGATAGATGGTCCATGGGCATTTTTTTCATAATGAATATAGTCATTAAGGAAGAAGCAAAATGTAATTTGAAAGTTGTTGCATGAAAAATAGTCTTGGTAACAATAAGAGGAGCTTAATTCACAGGAGGTGAATAGAATGTCTTATTATTTTCAGAATTAAACGAGTTCACATTTGTACGGAATGCAAACCATGATGAATGACTCCTTTGACTGACGGATTTAAATGGATTTACAGTTTTAATGGTGTTTATGCTTGTTTGATTCAATCAATATGGTAGGTTGTTTAGCTACACGTGTTAATTTCATGATCAATGTATCAAAAAAGTGTGTTTGGAGTCAAAAGAGGAGCATTGCTAAAGAGAATTGGTGGGAGGCACTCTCTCTTATTTTGAATTCCACAATTAATATCAATAAGAAATGAAATTCAAGATCAAGCACTACATTGTTTGTTCAATTGAATGAATTCATGTGATAGATGGTCCATGGGCATTTTTTTTCATAATGAATATAGTCATTAAGGAAGAAGCAAAATGTAATTTGAAAGTTGTTGCATGAAAAATAGTCTTGGTAACAATAAGAGGAGCTTAATTCACAGGAGGTGAATAGAATGTCTTATTATTTCAGAATTAAACGAGTTCACATTTGTACGGAATGCAAACCATGATGAATGACTCCTTTGACTGACGGATTTAAATGGATTTACAGTTTTAATGGTGTTTATGCTTGTTTGATTCAATCAATATGGTAGGTTGTTTAGCTACACGTGTTAATTTCATGATCAATGTATCAAAAAGTGTGTTTGGAGTCAAAAAAGGAGCATTGCTAAAGAGAATTGGTGGGAGGCACTCTCTTATTTTGAATTCCACAATTAATATCAATAAGAAATGAAATTCAAGATCAAGCACTACATTGTTTGTTCAATTGAATGAATTCATGTGATAGATGGTCCATGGGCATTTTTTTCATAATGAATATAGTCATTAAGGAAGAAGCAAAATGTAATTTGAAAGTTGTTGCATGAAAAATAGTCTTGGTAACAATAAGAGGAGCTTAATTCACAGGAGGTGAATAGAATGTCTTATTATTTCAGAATTAAACGAGTTCACATTTGTACGGAATGCAAACCATGATGAATGACTCCTTTGACTGACGGATTTAAATGGATTTACAGTTTTAATGGTGTTTATGCTTGTTTGATTCAATCAATATGGTAGGTTGTTTAGCTACACGTGTTAATTTCATGATCAATGTATCAAAAAGTGTGTTTGGAGTCAAAAAAGGAGCATTGCTAAAGAGAATTGGTGGGAGGCACTCTCTTATTTTGAATTCCACAATTAATATCAATAAGAAATGAAAATTCAAGATCAAGCAATACATTGTTTGTTCAATTGAATGAATCATGTGATAGATGGTCCATGGGCATTTTTTTTCATAATGAATATAGTCATTAAGGAAGAAGCAAAATGTAATTTGAAAGTTGTTGCATGAAAAATAGTCTTGGTAACAATAAGAGGAGCTTAATTCACAGGAGGTGAATAGAATGTCTTATTATTTCAGAATTAAACCAGTTCACATTTGTACGGAATGCAAACCATGATGAATGACTCCTTTGACTGACGGATTTAAATGGATTTACAGTTTTAATGGTGTTTATGCTTGTTTGATTCAATCAATATGGTAGGTTGTTTAGCTACACGTGTTAATTTCATGATCAATGTATCAAAAAGTGTGTTTGGAGTCAAAAGAGGAGCATTGCTAAATTGAATTGGTGGGAGGCACTCTCTTATTTTGAATTCCAACAATTAATATCAATAAGAAATGAAATTCAAGATCAAGCACTACATTGTTTGTTCAATTGAATGAATTCATGTGATAGATGGTCCATGGGCATTTTTTTCATAATGAATATAGTCATTAAGGAAGAAGCAAAATGTAATTTGAAAGTTGTTGCATGAAAAATAGTCTTGGTAACAATAAGAGGAGCTTAATTCACAGGAGGTGAATAGAATGTCTTATTATTTCAGAATTAAACGAGTTCACATTTGTACGGAATGCAAACCATGATGAATGACTCCTTTGACTGACGGATTTAAATGGATTTACAGTTTAATGGTGTTTATGCTTGTTTGATTCAATCAATATGGTAGGTTGTTTAGCTACACGTGTTAATTTCATGATCAATGTATCAAAAAGTGTGTTTGGAGTCAAAAAAAGGAGCATTGCTAAAGAGAATTGGTGGGAGGCACTCTCTTATTTTGAATTCCACAATTAATATCAATCAATAATAAATGAAATTCAAGATCAAGCAATACATTGTTTGTTAAATTGAATGAATTCATGTGATAGATGGTCCATGGGCATTTTTTTCATAATGAATATAGTCATTAAGGAAGAAGCAAAATGTAATTTGAAAGTTGTTGCATGAAAAAATAGTCTTGGTAACAATAAGAGGAGCTTAATTCACAGGAGGTGAATAGAATGTCTTATTATTTCAGAATTAAACGAGTTCACATTTGTACGGAATGCAAACCATGATGAATGACTCCTTTGACTGACGGATTTAAATGGATTTACAGTTTTAATGGTGTTTATGCTTGTTTGATTCAATCAATATGGTAGGTTGTTTAGCTACACGTGTTAATTTCATGATCAATGTATCAAAAAGTGTGTTTGGAGTCAAAAAAGGAGCATTGCTAAAGAGAATTGGTGGGAGGCACTCTCTTATTTTGAATTCCACAATTAATATCAATAAGAAATGAAATTCAAGATCAAGCACTACATTGTTTGTTCAATTGAATGAATTCATGTGATAGATGGTCCATGGGCATTTTTTTCATAATGAATATAGTCATTAAGGAAGAAGCAAAATGTAATTTGAAAGTTGTTGCATGAAAAATAGTCTTGGTAACAATAAGAGGAGCTTAATTCACAGGAGGTGAATAGAATGTCTTATTATTTCAGAATTAAACGAGTTCACATTTGTACGGAATGCAAACCATGATGAATGACTCCTTTGACTGACGGATTTAAATGGATTTACAGTTTTTAATGGTGTTTATGCTTGTTTGATTCAATCAATATGGTAGGTTGTTTAGCTACACGTGTTAATTTCATGATCAATGTATCAAAAAGTGTGTTTGGAGTCAAAAAAGGAGCATTGCTAAAGAGAATTGGTGGGAGGCACTCTCTTATTTTGAATTCCACAATTAATATCAATAAGAAATGAAATTCAAGATCAAGCACTACATTGTTTGTTAAATTGAATGAATTCATGTGATAGATGGTCCATGGGCATTTTTTTCATAATGAATATAGTCATTAAGGAAGAAGCAAAATGTAATTTGAAAGTTGTTGCATGAAAAATAGTCTTGGTAACAATAAGAGGAGCTTAATTCACAGGAGGTGAATAGAATGTCTTATTATTTCAGAATTAAACGAGTTCACATTTGTACGGAATGCAAACCATGATGAATGACTCCTTTGACTGACGGATTTAAATGGATTTACAGTTTTAATGGTGTTTATGCTTGTTTGATTCAATCAATATGGTAGGTTGTTTAGCTACACGTGTTAATTTTCATGATCAATGTATCAAAAAGTGTGTTTGGAGTCAAAAAAGGAGCATTGCTAAAGAGAATTGGTGGGAGGCACTCTCTTATTTTGAATTCCACAATTAATATCAATAAGAAATGAAATTCAAGATCAAGCACTACATTGTTTGTTCAATTGAATGAATTCATGTGATAGATGGTCCATGGGCATTTTTTTCATAATGAATATAGTCATTAAGGAAGAAGCAAAATGTAATTTGAAAGTTGTTGCATGAAAAATAGTCTTGGTAACAATAAGAGGAGCTTAATTCACAGGAGGTGAATAGAATGTCTTATTATTTCAGAATTAAACGAGTTCACATTTGTACGGAATGCAAACCATGATGAATGACTCCTTTGACTGACGGATTTAAATGGATTTACAGTTTTAATGGTGTTTATGCTTGTTTGATTCAATCAATATGGTAGGTTGTTTAGCTACACGTGTTAATTTCATGATCAATGTATCAAAAAGTGTGTTTGGAGTCAAAAAAGGAGCATTGCTAAAGAGAATTGGTGGGAGGCACTCTCTTATTTTGAATTCCACAATTAATATCAATAAGAAATAAAATTCAAGATCAAGCACTCCATTGTTTGTTCAATTGAATGAATTCATGTGATAGATGGTCCATGGGCATTTTTTTCATAATGAATATAGTCATTAAGGAAGAAGCAAAATGTAATTTGAAAGTTGTTGCATGAAAAATAGTCTTGGTAACAATAAGAGGAGCTTAATTCACAGGAGGTGAATAGAATGTCTTATTATTTCAGAATTAAACGAGTTCACATTTGTACGGAATGCAAACCATGATGAATGACTCCTTTGACTGACGGATTTAAATGGATTTACAGTTTTAATGGTGTTTATGCTTGTTTGATTCAATCAATATGGTAGGTTGTTTAGCTACACGTGTTAATTTCATGATCAATGTATCAAAAAGTGTGTTTGGAGTCAAAAAAGGAGCATTGCTAAAGAGAATTGGTGGGAGGCACTCTCTTATTTTGAATTCCACAATTAATATCAATAAGAAATGAAATTCAAGATCAAGCACTACATTGTTTGTTCAATTGAATGAATTCATGTGATAGATGGTCCATGGGCATTTTTTTTCATAATGAATATAGTCATTAAGGAAGAAGCAAAATGTAATTTGAAAGTTGTTGCATGAAAAATAGTCTTGGTAACAATAAGAGGAGCTTAATTCACAGGAGGTGAATAGAATGTCTTATTATTTTCAGAATTAAACGAGTTCACATTTGTACGGAATGCAAACCATGATGAATGACTCCTTTGACTGACGGATTTAAATGGATTTACAGTTTTAATGGTGTTTATGCTTGTTTGATTCAATCAATATGGTAGGTTGTTTAGCTACACGTGTTAATTTCATGATCAATGTATCAAAAAGTGTGTTTGGAGTCAAAAAGGAGCATTGCTAAAGAGAATTGGTGGGAGGCACTCTCTTATTTTGAATTCCACAATTAATATCAATAAGAAATGAAATTCAAGATCAAGCACTACATTGTTTGTTCAATTGAATGAATTCATGTGTGATAGATGGTCCATGGGCATTTTTTTCATAATGAATATAGTCATTAAGGAAGAAGCAAAATGTAATTTGAAAGTTGTTGCATGAAAAATAGTCTTGGTAACAATAAGAGGAGCTTAATTCACAGGAGGTGAATAGAATGTCTTATTATTTCAGAATTAAACGAGTTCACATTTGTACGGAATGCAAACCATGATGAATGACTCCTTTGACTGACGGATTTAAATGGATTTACAGTTTTAATGGTGTTTATGCTTGTTTGATTCAATCAATATGGTAGGTTGTTTAGCTACACGTGTTAATTTCATGATCAATGTATCAAAAAGTGTGTGGAGTTGGAGTCAAAAAAGGAGCATTGCTAAAGAGAATTGGTGGGAGGCACTCTCTTATTTTGAATTCCACAATTAATATCAATAAGAAATGAAAATTCAAGATCAAGCACTACATTGTTTGTTCAATTGAATGAATTCATGTGATAGATGGTCCATGGGCATTTTTTTCATAATGAATATAGTCATTAAGGAAGAAGCAAAATGTAATTTGAAAGTTGTTGCATGAAAAATAGTCTTGGTAACAATAAGAGGAGCTTAATTCACAGGAGGTGAATAGAATGTCTTATTATTTCAGAATTAAACGAGTTCACATTTGTACGGAATGCAAACCATGATGAATGACTCCTTTGACTGACGGATTTAAATGGATTTACAGTTTTAATGGTGTTTATGCTTGTTTGATTCAATCAATATGGTAGGTTGTTTAGCTACACGTGTTAATTTCATGATCAATGTATCAAAAAAGTGTGTTTGGAGTCAAAAAAGGAGCATTGCTAAAGAGAATTGGTGGGAGGCACTCTCTTATTTTGAATTCCACAATTAATATCAATAAGAAATGAAATTCAAGATCAAGCACTACATTGTTTGTTCAATTGAATGAATTCATGTGATAGATGGTCCATGGGCATTTTTTTCATAATGAATATAGTCATTAAGGAAGAAGCAAAATGTAATTTGAAAGTTGTTGCATGAAAAATAGTCTTGGTAACAATAAGAGGAGCTTAATTCACAGGAGGTGAATAGAATGTCTTATTATTTCAGAATTAAACGAGTTCACATTTGTACGGAATGCAAACCATGATGAATGACTCCTTTGACTGACGGATTTAAATGGATTTACAGTTTTAATGGTGTTTATGCTTGTTTGATTCAATCAATATGGTAGGTTGTTTAGCTACACGTGTTAATTTCATGATCAATGTATCAAAAAGTGTGTTTGGAGTCAAAAAAGGAGCATTGCTAAAGAGAATTGGTGGGAGGCACTCTCTTATTTTGAATTCCACAATTAATATCAATAAGAAATGAAAATTCAAGATCAAGCACTACATTGTTTGTTCAATTGAATGAATTCATGTGATAGATGGTCCATGGGCATTTTTTTCATAATGAATATAGTCATTAAGGAAGAAGCAAAATGTAATTTGAAAGTTGTTGCATGAAAAATAGTCTTGGTAACAATAAGAGGAGCTTAATTCACAGGAGGTGAATAGAATGTCTTATTATTTCAGAATTAAACCAGTTCACATTTGTACGGAATGCAAACCATGATGAATGACTCCTTTGACTGACGGATTTAAATGGATTTACAGTTTTAATGGTGTTTATGCTTGTTTGATTCAATCAATATGGTAGGTTGTTTAGCTACACGTGTTAATTTCATGATCAATGTATCAAAAAGTGTGTTTTGGAGTCAAAAAAGGAGCATTGCTAAAGAGAATTGGTGGGAGGCACTCTCTTATTTTTGAATTCCACAATTAATATCAATAAGAAATGAAATTCAAGATCAAGCACTACATTGTTTGTTCAATTGAATGAATTCATGTGATAGATGGTCCATGGGCATTTTTTTTCATAATGAATATAGTCATTAAGGAAGAAGCAAAATGTAATTTGAAAGTTGTTGCATGAAAAATAGTCTTGGTAACAATAAGAGGAGCTTAATTCACAGGAGGTGAATAGAATGTCTTATTATTTCAGAATTAAACGAGTTCACATTTGTACGGAATGCAAACCATGATGAATGACTCCTTTGACTGACGGATTTAAATGGATTTACAGTTTTAATGGTGTTTATGCTTGTTTGATTCAATCAATATGGTAGGTTGTTTAGCTACACGTGTTAATTTCATGATCAATGTATCAAAAAGTGTGTTTGGAGTCAAAAAAGGAGCATTGCTAAAGAGAATTGGTGGGAGGCACTCTCTTATTTTGAATTCCACAATTAATATCAATAAGAAATAAAATTCAAGATCAAGCAATCCATTGTTTGTTCAATTGAATGAACTCATGTGATAGATGGTCCATGGGCATATTTTTCATAATGAATATAGTCATTAAGGAAGAAGCAAAATGTAATTTGAAAGTTGTTGCATGAAAAAATAGTCTTGGTAACAATAAGAGGAGCTTAATTCACAGGAGGTGAATAGAATGTCTTATTATTTCAGAATTAAACCAGTTCACATTTGTACGGAATGCAAACCATGATGAATGACTCCTTTGACTGACGGATTTAAATGGATTTACAGTTTTAATGGTGTTTATGCTTGTTTGATTCAATCAATATGGTAGGTTGTTTAGCTACACGTGTTAATTTCATGATCAATGTATCAAAAAGTGTGTTTGGAGTCAAAAGAGGAGCATTGCTAAATTGAATTGGTGGGAGGCACTCTCTTATTTTGAATTCAACAATTAATATCAATAAGAAATGAAATTCAAGATCAAGCACTACATTGTTTGTTCAATTGAATGAATTCATGTGATAGATGGTCCATGGGCATTTTTTTTCATAATGAATATAGTCATTAAGGAAGAAGCAAAATGTAATTTGAAAGTTGTTGCATGAAAAATAGTCTTGGTAACAATAAGAGGAGCTTAATTCACAGGAGGTGAATAGAATGTCTTATTATTTCAGAATTAAACGAGTTCACATTTGTACGGAATGCAAACCATGATGAATGACTCCTTTGACTGACGGATTTAAATGGATTTACAGTTTAATGGTGTTTATGCTTGTTTGATTCAATCAATATGGTAGGTTGTTTAGCTACACGTGTTAATTTCATGATCAATGTATCAAAAAGTGTGTGTTGGAGTCAAAAAAGGAGCATTGCTAAAGAGAATTGGTGGGAGGCACTCTCTTATTTTGAATTCCACAATTAATATCAATAAGAAATGAAATTCAAGATCAAGCACTACATTGTTTGTTCAATTGAATGAATTCATGTGATAGATGGTCCATGGGCATTTTTTTCATAATGAATATAGTCATTAAGGAAGAAGCAAAATGTAATTTGAAAGTTGTTGCATGAAAAATAGTCTTGGTAACAATAAGAGGAGCTTAATTCACAGGAGGTGAATAGAATGTCTTATTATTTCAGAATTAAACCAGTTCACATTTGTACGGAATGCAAACCATGATGAATGACTCCTTTGACTGACGGATTTAAATGGATTTACAGTTTTAATGGTGTTTATGCTTGTTTGATTCAATCAATATGGTAGGTTGTTTAGCTACACGTGTTAATTTCATGATCAATGTATCAAAAAGTGTGTTTGGAGTCAAAAAAGGAGCATTGCTAAAGAGAATTGGTGGGAGGCACTCTCTTATTTTGAATTCCACAATTAATATCAATAAGAAATGAAATTCAAGATCAAGCACTACATTGTTTGTTCAATTGAATGAATTCATGTGATAGATGGTCCATGGGCATTTTTTTCATAATGAATATAGTCATTAAGGAAGAAGCAAAATGTAATTTGAAAGTTGTTGCATGAAAAATAGTCTTGGTAACAATAAGAGGAGCTTAATTCACAGGAGGTGAATAGAATGTCTTATTATTTCAGAATTAAACGAGTTCACATTTGTACGGAATGCAAACCATGATGAATGACTCCTTTGACTGACGGATTTAAATGGATTTACAGTTTAATGGTGTTTATGCTTGTTTGATTCAATCAATATGGTAGGTTGTTTAGCTACACGTGTTAATTTCATGATCAATGTATCAAAAAGTGTGTTTGGAGTCAAAAAAGGAGCATTGCTAAAGAGAATTGGTGGGAGGCACTCTCTTATTTTGAATTCCACAATTAATATCAATAAGAAATGAAATTCAAGATCAAGCACTACATTGTTTGTTCAATTGAATGAATTCATGTGATAGATGGTCCATGGGCATTTTTTTCATAATGAATATAGTCATTAAGGAAGAAGCAAAATGTAATTTGAAAGTTGTTGCATGAAAAATAGTCTTGGTAACAATAAGAGGAGCTTAATTCACAGGAGGTGAATAGAATGTCTTATTATTTCAGAATTAAACGAGTTCACATTTGTACGGAATGCAAACCATGATGAATGACTCCTTTGACTGACGGATTTAAATGGATTTACAGTTTTAATAATGGTGTTTATGCTTGTTTGATTCAATCAATATGGTAGGTTGTTTAGCTACACGTGTTAATTTCATGATCAATGTATCAAAAAGTGTGTTTTGGAGTCAAAAAAGGAGCATTGCTAAAGAGAATTGGTGGGAGGCACTCTCTTATTTTGAATTCAACAATTAATATCAATAAGAAATGAAATTCAAGATCAAGCACTACATTGTTTGTTCAATTGAATGAATTCATGTGATAGATGGTCCATGGGCATTTTTTTCATAATGAATATAGTCATTAAGGAAGAAGCAAAATGTAATTTGAAAGTTGTTGCATGAAAAAATAGTCTTGGTAACAATAAGAGGAGCTTAATTCACAGGAGGTGAATAGAATGTCTTATTATTTCAGAATTAAACGAGTTCACATTTGTACGGAATGCAAACCATGATGAATGACTCCTTTGACTGACGGATTTAAATGGATTTACAGTTTTAATGGTGTTTATGCTTGTTTGATTCAATCAATATGGTAGGTTGTTTAGCTACACGTGTTAATTTCATGATCAATGTATCAAAAAGTGTGTTTGGAGTCAAAAAAGGAGCATTGCTAAAGAGAATTGGTGGGAGGCACTCTCTTATTTTGAATTCCACAATTAATATCAATAAGAAATGAAATTCAAGATCAAGCACTACATTGTTTGTTCAATTGAATGAATTCATGTGATAGATGGTCCATGGGCATTTTTTTCATAATGAATATAGTCATTAAGGAAGAAGCAAAATGTAATTTGAAAGTTGTTGCATGAAAAATAGTCTTGGTAACAATAAGAGGAGCTTAATTCACAGGAGGTGAATAGAATGTCTTATTATTTCAGAATTAAACGAGTTCACATTTGTACGGAATGCAAACCATGATGAATGACTCCTTTGACTGACGGATTTAAATGGATTTACAGTTTTAATGGTGTTTATGCTTGTTTGATTCAATCAATATGGTAGGTTGTTTAGCTACACGTGTTAATTTCATGATCAATGTATCAAAAAGTGTGTTTGGAGTCAAAAAAGGAGCATTGCTAAAGAGAATTGGTGGGAGGCACTCTCTTATTTTGAATTCCACAAATTAATATCAATAAGAAATGAAATTCAAGATCAAGCAATCCATTGTTTGTTAAATTGAATGAATTCATGTGATAGATGGTCCATGGGCATTTTTTTCATAATGAATATAGTCATTAAGGAAGAAGCAAAATGTAATTTGAAAGTTGTTGCATGAAAAATAGTCTTGGTAACAATAAGAGGAGCTTAATTCACAGGAGGTGAATAGAATGTCTTATTATTTCAGAATTAAACGAGTTCACATTTGTACGGAATGCAAACCATGATGAATGACTCCTTTGACTGACGGATTTAAATGGATTTACAGTTTTAATGGTGTTTATGCTTGTTTGATTCAATCAATATGGTAGGTTGTTTAGCTACACGTGTTAATTTCATGATCAATGTATCAAAAAGTGTGTTTGGAGTCAAAAGAGGAGCATTGCTAAATTGAATTGGTGGGAGGCACTCTCTTATTTTGAATTCAACAATTAATATCAATAAGAAATGAAATTCAAGATCAAGCACTACATTGTTTGTTCAATTGAATGAATTCATGTGATAGATGGTCCATGGGCATTTTTTTCATAATGAATATAGTCATTAAGGAAGAAGCAAAATGTAATTTGAAAGTTGTTGCATGAAAAATAGTCTTGGTAACAATAAGAGGAGCTTAATTCACAGGAGGTGAATAGAATGTCTTATTATTTCAGAATTAAACGAGTTCACATTTGTACGGAATGCAAACCATGATGAATGACTCCTTTGACTGACGGATTTAAATGGATTTACAGTTTTAATGGTGTTTATGCTTGTTTGATTCAATCAATATGGTAGGTTTGTTTAGCTACACGTGTTAATTTCATGATCAATGTATCAAAAAGTGTGTTTGGAGTCAAAAAAGGAGCATTGCTAAAGAGAATTGGTGGGAGGCACTCTCTTATTTTGAATTCCACAATTAATATCAATAAGAAATGAAATTCAAGATCAAGCACTACCATTGTTTGTTCAATTGAATGAATTCATGTGATAGATGGTCCATGGGCATTTTTTTCATAATGAATATAGTCATTAAGGAAGAAGCAAAATGTAATTTGAAAGTTGTTGCATGAAAAATAGTCTTGGTAACAATAAGAGGAGCTTAATTCACAGGAGGTGAATAGAATGTCTTATTATTTCAGAATTAAAACGAGTTCACATTTGTACGGAATGCAAACCATGATGAATGACTCCTTTGACTGACGGATTTAAATGGATTTACAGTTTTAATGGTGTTTATGCTTGTTTGATTCAATCAATATGGTAGGTTGTTTAGCTACACGTGTTAATTTCATGATCAATGTATCAAAAAGTGTGTTTGGAGTCAAAAAAGGAGCATTGCTAAAGAGAATTGGTGGGAGGCACTCTCTTATTTTGAATTCCAACAATTAATATCAATAAGAAATGAAATTCAAGATCAAGCACTACATTGTTTGTTCAATTGAATGAATTCATGTGATAGATGGTCCATGGGCATTTTTTTCATAATGAATATAGTCATTAAGGAAGAAGCAAAATGTAATTTGAAAGTTGTTGCATGAAAAATAGTCTTGGTAACAATAAGAGGAGCTTAATTCACAGGAGGTGAATAGAATGTCTTATTATTTCAGAATTAAACGAGTTCACATTTGTACGGAATGCAAACCATGATGAATGACTCCTTTGACTGACGGATTTAAATGGATTTACAGTTTTAAATGGTGTTTATGCTTGTTTGATTCAATCAATATGGTAGGTTGTTTAGCTACACGTGTTAATTTCATGATCAATGTATCAAAAAGTGTGTTTGGAGTCAAAAAAGGAGCATTGCTAAAGAGAATTGGTGGGAGGCACTCTCTTATTTTGAATTCCACAATTAATATCAATAAGAAATGAAATTCAAGATCAAGCACTACATTGTTTGTTCAATTGAATGAATTCATGTGATAGATGGTCCATGGGCATTTTTTTTCATAATGAATATAGTCATTAAGGAAGAAGCAAAATGTAATTTGAAAGTTGTTGCATGAAAAATAGTCTTGGTAACAATAAGAGGAGCTTAATTCACAGGAGGTGAATAGAATGTCTTATTATTTCAGAATTAAACGAGTTCACATTTGTACGGAATGCAAACCATGATGAATGACTCCTTTGACTGACGGATTTAAATGGATTTACAGTTTTAATGGTGTTTATGCTTGTTTGATTCAATCAATATGGTAGGTTGTTTAGCTACACGTGTTAATTTCATGATCAATGTATCAAAAAGTGTGTTTGGAGTCAAAAAAGGAGCATTGCTAAAGAGAATTGGTGGGAGGCACTCTCTTATTTTGAATTCAACAATTAATATCAATAAGAAATGAAATTCAAGATCAAGCACTACATTGTTTGTTCAATTGAATGAATTCATGTGATAGATGGTCCATGGGCATTTTTTTCATAATGAATATAGTCATTAAGGAAGAAGCAAAATGTAATTTGAAAGTTGTTGCATGAAAAATAGTCTTGGTAACAATAAGAGGAGCTTAATTCACACAGGAGGTGAATAGAATGTCTTATTATTTCAGAATTAAACGAGTTCACATTTGTACGGAATGCAAACCATGATGAATGACTCCTTTGACTGACGGATTTAAATGGATTTACAGTTTTAATGTGTGTTTATGCTTGTTTGATTCAATCAATATGGTAGGTTGTTTAGCTACACGTGTTAATTTCATGATCAATGTATCAAAAAGTGTGTTTGGAGTCAAAAAAGGAGCATTGCTAAAGAGAATTGGTGGGAGGCACTCTCTTATTTTGAATTCCACAATTAATATCAATAAGAAATAAAATTCAAGATCAAGCAATCCATTGTTTGTTAAATTGAATGAACTCATGTGATAGATGGTCCATGGGCATATTTTTCATAATGAATATAGTCATTAAGGAAGAAGCAAAATGTAATTTGAAAGTTGTTGCATGAAAAAATAGTCTTGGTAACAATAAGAGGAGCTTAATTCACAGGAGGTGAATAGAATGTCTTATTATTTCAGAATTAAACCAGTTCACATTTGTACGGAATGCAAACCATGATGAATGACTCCTTTGACTGACGGATTTTAAATGGATTTACAGTTTTAATGGTGTTTTATGCTTGTTTGATTCAATCAATATGGTAGGTTGTTTAGCTACACGTGTTAATTTCATGATCAATGTATCAAAAAGTGTGTTTGGAGTCAAAAGAGGAGCATTGCTAAATTGAATTGGTGGGAGGCACTCTCTTATTTTGAATTCAACAATTAATATCAATAAGAAATGAAATTCAACATCAAGCACTACATTGTTTGTTCAATTGAATGAATTCATGTGATAGATGGTCCATGGGCATTTTTTTCATAATGAATATAGTCATTAAGGAAGAAGCAAAATGTAATTTGAAAGTTGTTGCATGAAAAATAGTCTTGGTAACAATAAGAGGAGCTTAATTCACAGGAGGTGAATAGAATGTCTTATTATTTCAGAATTAAACGAGTTCACATTTGTACGGAATGCAAACCATGATGAATGACTCCTTTGACTGACGGATTTAAATGGATTTACAGTTTAATGGTGTTTATGCTTGTTTGATTCAATCAATATGGTAGGTTGTTTAGCTACACGTGTTAATTTCATAATCAATGTATCAAAAAGTGTGTTTGGAGTCAAAAAAGGAGCATTGCTAAAGAGAATTGGTGGGAGGCACTCTCTTATTTTGAATTCCACAATTAATATCAATAAGAAATGAAATTCAAGATCAAGCACTACATTGTTTGTTCAATTGAATGAATTCATGTGATAGATGGTCCATGTGCATTTTTTTCATAATGAATATAGTCATTAAGGAAGAAGCAAAATGTAATTTGAAAGTTGTTGCATGAAAAATAGTCTTGGTAACAATAAGAGGAGCTTAATTCACAGGAGGTGAATAGAATGTCTTATTATTTCAGAATTAAACCAGTTCACATTTGTACGGAATGCAAACCATGATGAATGACTCCTTTGACTGACGGATTTAAATGGATTTACAGTTTTAATGGTGTTTATGCTTGTTTGATTCAATCAATATGGTAGGTTGTTTAGCTACACGTGTTAATTTCATGATCAATGTATCAAAAAGTGTGTTTGGAGTCAAAAGAGGAGCATTGCTAAATTGAATTGGTGGGAGGCACTCTCTTATTTTGAATTCAACAATTAATATCAATAAGAAATGAAATTCAACATCAAGCACTACATTGTTTGTTCAATTGAATGAATTCATGTGATAGATGGTCCATGGGCATTTTTTTTCATAATGAATATAGTCATTAAGGAAGAAGCAAAATGTAATTTGAAAGTTGTTGCATGAAAAATAGTCTTGGTAACAATAAGAGGAGCTTAATTCACAGGAGGTGAATAGAATGTCTTATTATTTCAGAATTAAACGAGTTCACATTTGTACGGAATGCAAACCATGATGAATGACTCCTTTGACTGACGGATTTAAATGGATTTACAGTTTTAATGGTGTTTATGCTTGTTTGATTCAATCAATATGGTAGGTTGTTTAGCTACACGTGTTAATTTCATGAATCAATGTATCAAAAAGTGTGTTTGGAGTCAAAAAAGGAGCATTGCTAAAGAGAATTGGTGGGAGGCACTCTCTTATTTTGAATTCAACAATTAATATCAATAAGAAATGAAAATTCAAGATCAAGCACTACATTGTTTGTTCAATTGAATGAATTCATGTGATAGATGGTCCATGGGCATTTTTTTCATAATGAATATAGTCATTAAGGAAGAAGCAAAATGTAATTTGAAAGTTGTTGCATGAAAAAATAGTCTTGGTAACAATAAGAGGAGCTTAATTCACAGGAGGTGAATAGAATGTCTTATTATTTCAGAATTAAACCAGTTCACATTTGTACGGAATGCAAACCATGATGAATGACTCCTTTGACTGACGGATTTAAATGGATTTACAGTTTTAATGGTGTTTATGCTTGTTTGATTCAATCAATATGGTAGGTTGTTTAGCTACACGTGTTAATTTCATGATCAATGTATCAAAAAGTGTGTTTGGAGTCAAAAAGAGGAGCATTGCTAAAGAGAATTGGTGGGAGGCACTCTCTTATTTTGAATTCAACAATTAATATCAATAAGAAATGAAATTCAAGATCAAGCACTACATTGTTTGTTCAATTGAATGAATTCATGTGATAGATGGTCCATGGGCATTTTTTTCATAATGAATATAGTCATTAAGGAAGAAGCAAAATGTAATTTGAAAGTTGTTGCATGAAAAATAGTCTTGGTAACAATAAGAGGAGCTTAATTCACAGGAGGTGAATAGAATGTCTTATTATTTTCAGAATTAAACGAGTTCACATTTGTACGGAATGCAAACCATGATGAATGACTCCTTTGACTGACGGATTTAAATGGATTTACAGTTTTAATGGTGTTTATGCTTGTTTGATTCAATCAATATGGTAGGTTGTTTAGCTACACGTGTTAATTTCATGATCAATGTATCAAAAAGTGTGTTTGGAGTCAAAAAAAGGAGCATTGCTAAAGAGAATTGGTGGGGAGGCACTCTCTTATTTTGAATTCAACAATTAATATCAATAAGAAATGAAATTCAAGATCAAGCACTACATTGTTTGTTAAATTGAATGAATTCATGTGATAGATGGTCCATGGGCATTTTTTTTCATAATGAATATAGTCATTAAGGAAGAAGCAAAATGTAATTTGAAAGTTGTTGCATGAAAAATAGTCTTGGTAACAATAAGAGGAGCTTAATTTCACAGGAGGTGAATAGAATGTCTTATTATTTCAGAATTAAACGAGTTCACATTTGTACGGAATGCAAACCATGATGAATGACTCCTTTGACTGACGGATTTAAATGGATTTACAGTTTTAATGGTGTTTATGCTTGTTTGATTCAATCAATATGGTAGGTTGTTTAGCTACACGTGTTAAATTTCATGATCAATGTATCAAAAAGTGTGTTTGGAGTCAAAAGAGGAGCATTGCTAAAGAGAATTGGTGGGAGGCACTCTCTTATTTTGAATTCACCAATTAATATCAATAAGAAATGAAATTCAACATCAAGCACTACATTGTTTGTTCAATTGAATGAATTCATGTGATAGATGGTCCATGGGCATTTTTTTTCATAATGAATATAGTCATTGAGGAACAAGCAAAATGTAATTTGAAAGTTGTTGCATGAAAAATAGTCTTGGTAACAATAAGAGGAGCTTAATTCACAGGAGGTGAATAGAATGTCTTATTATTTCAGAATTAAACCAGTTCACATTTGTACGGAATGCAAACCATGATGAATGACTCCTTTGACTGACGGATTTAAATGGATTTACAGTTTTAATGGTGTTTATGCTTGTTTGATTCAATCAATATGGTAGGTTGTTTTAGCTACACGTGTTAATTTTCATGATCAATGTATCAAAAAGTGTGTTTGGAGTCAAAAAAGGAGCATTGCTAAAAGAGAATTGGTGGGAGGCACTCTCTCTTATTTTGAATTCCACAATTAATATCAATAAGAAATGAAATTCAAGATCAAGCAATACATTGTTTGTTCAATTGAATGAATTCATGTGATAGATGGTCCATGGGCATTTTTTTTCATAATGAATATAGTCATTAAGGAAGAAGCAAAATGTAATTTGAAAGTTGTTGCATGAAAAAATAGTCTTGGTAACAATAAGAGGAGCTTAATTCACAGGAGGTGAATAGAATGTCTTATTATTTCAGAATTAAACCAGTTCACATTTGTACGGAATGCAAACCATGATGAATGACTCCTTTGACTGACGGATTTAAATGGATTTACAGTTTTAATGGTGTTTATGCTTGTTTGATTCAATCAATATGGTAGGTTGTTTAGCTACACGTGTTAATTTCATGATCAATGTATCAAAAAGTGTGTTTGGAGTCAAAAGAGGAGCATTGCTAAATTGAATTGGTGGGAGGCACTCTCTTATTTTGAATTCAACAATTAATATCAATAAGAAATGAAATTCAAGATCAAGCACTACATTGTTTGTTCAATTGAATGAATTCATGTGATAGATGGTCCATGGGCATTTTTTTCATAATGAATATAGTCCATTAAGGAAGAAGCAAAATGTAATTTGAAAGTTGTTGCATGAAAAA
>JBAPLH010001202.1:0-31333 GCA_037897445.1 Ceriops zippeliana | reverse complement strand
AATTGTGTTTGGAACAAAAAGAGGAGCCTTGATAAACAAAAAAGATGGGAGGTACACTATCTTTTGGAAATTCAACCAAATGAAAATGAATAAGAAATGCAATTCAAGATCAAGGACTGCTTTATTTGTTGGGTTTGAATGAATTCATCATATAAATGGTTGATGGGCATTGTTTTCAAAATGAATATAGTTGTTACAATTGAGATATAAGATCATTTCATGGTCATTTCCAGAAAAAATAGTCCTAGCAACAAAAAGAGAACCCTAATTAGCATGAGGTGATTGGAAACTCTAATTATTTTTTGGAATTTCAACACCATTACCTTAGAATGAATTGCAAACCAAGATAAATGATTCCTTTGGTTGATGGATGTAAATAGATTCAGAGTGTTAATAGTTTTTTCAGTTGTTTATATTGATTAATATATAATCGGTTTTGCCTATCCACAATTGTTTGATTTCAAGAACACTGTATCAAAAATTGTATTTGGAACCAAAGAGGAGCCTTCATAAACAAAAAAAATGGCAGGTAGTCTTTCTTTTGGAATTCAACCAATCGAAATGAATAAGAAATGCAATTCAAGATCAAGGACTGCATTATTTGTTGGGTTTGAATGAATTCTTCTTATAAATGGTTGATGGGCATTGTTTTCACAATGAATATGGTTGTTACGAATGTCACATAAGGTCATTTCATGGTTGTTGCACGAAAAAAATAGTCCTAGCAACAAAAAGAGAACCCTAATTAGCGTGAGGTGATTGGAAACTCTAATTATTTTGGAATTTCAACACATTACTTTAGAATGAATTGCAAACAAAGATTAATCATTCCTTTGGTTGTTGGATGTAAATAGATTCAGAGTGTTAATAGTTTTTACATTTCTTTACGTTGATTAAATATATCCTATGTTGTGTATCCACAAATTTCTATTTCATGATCACTGTATCAAAAATTGTGTTTGGAACAAAAAGAGGAGCCTTCATAAACAAAAAAGATGGGAGGTATACTATCTTTTGGAATTCAACCAATAAAAATGAATAAGTAATGCAATTCAAGATGAAGGACTGCTTTATTTGTTGGGTTTGAATGAATTCATCATATAAATGGTTGATGGGCATTGTTTTCACAATGAATATGGTTGTTATGAATGTCACATAAGGTCATTTAATGGTTGTTGCATGAAAAATAGTCCTATCAACAAAAAGAGAACCCTAATTAGCTTGAGGTGATTGAAAACTCTAATTATTTTGGAATTTCAACACATTACCTTAGAATGAATTGCAAACCAAGATGAATGATTCCTTTGGTTGATGGATGTAAATAGATTCAGAGTGTTAATAGTTTTTTGAGTTGTTTATATTGATTAATATACTTGGTTGCCTATCCACAATTGTTGATTTCAGGAACACTATATCAAAAATTGTATTTGGAACCAAAAAAGGAGCCTTCATAAACAATAAAAATGGCAGGTAGTCTTTCTTTTGGAATTCAACCAATCGAAATGAATAAGAAATGCAATTCAAGATCAAGGGCCGCATTATTTGTTGGGTTTCAATGAATTCATCTTATAAATGGTTGATGGGCATTGTTTTTTCATAATGAATATGGTTGTGACGAATGTCACATAAGGTCATTTCTTGGTTGTTGCATGAAAAATAGTCCTAGCAACAAAATGAGAACCCTAATTAGCTTGAGGTGATTGGAAACCCTAATTATTTTAGAATTTCAACACATTACCTTAGAATGAATTGCAAACAAAGATGAATGATTCCTTTGGTTGTTGGATGTAAATAGATTCGGAGTGTTAATAGTTTTTACATTTCTTTACGTTGATTAATATGCTATGTTGTGTATCCACAAATGTTTATTTCAGATCACTTTATAAAAAATTGTGTTTGGAACAAAAAGAGGAGGCTTGATAAGCAAAAAAGATGGGTGGTACGCTATCTTTTGGAATTCAACCAATGAAAATGAATAAGAAATGCAATTCAAGATCAAGGACTGCTTTATTTGTTGAGTTGAATGAATTCATCATATAAATGGTTGGTGGGCATTGTTTTCACAATGAATATAGTTGTTACGATTGAGACATAAGATCATTTCGTGGTCATTGCTTGAAAAATAGTCCTAGCTATAAAAAGAGAACCCTAATTAGTATGAGGTGATTGGAAACTCTAATTATATTGGAATTTCAACACATTACCTTAGAATGAATTGCAAATAAAGATGAATCCTTTCCTTGGTTGATGGATGTAATGGATTCAGTGCGTCAATAGTTAATAGACTTGTTTATATTGATTAGTATACTAGGTTGTCTATCCATAATTGTTTATTTCATGATCACTGTATCAAAAATTGTGTTTGAAAATAAAAGAGGAGCCTTGATAAACAAAAACGATGGAAGGTACTCTTTGTTTTCGAATTCAACAAATCAACAATAATTAGAAATGCAATTCAAGATCAAAGACTGCATTATTTATTGGGATTGAATGAATTCATCTTATAAATAGTTTATGGGCATTGTTTTCACAATGAATATAGTTGGAACGAATGACACATAAGATCATTTCATGGTCGTTGCATGAAAAATAGTCCTAACAACAACAAGAGAACCTTAAATAGCGTGAGGTGATAGGAAACTCTAAATATTTTGGAATTTCGACACATTACCTTAGAATGAATTGCAAACCAAGATGAATGATTCCTTTGGTTGATGGATGTAAATAGATTCAGAGTGTTAATAGTTTTTTGAGTTGTTTATATTGATTAATATACTTGGTTGCCTATCCACAATTGTTGATTTCAAGAACACTGTATCAAAAATTGTATTTGGAACCAAAAGAGGAGCCTTCATAAACAAAAAAAATGGCAGGTAGTCTTTCTTTTGGAATTCAACCGATCGAAATGAATAAGAAATGCAATTCAAGATCAAGGACTGCATTATTTGTCGGCTTTGAATGAATTCATCTTATAAATAGTTGATGGGCATTGTTTTCATAATGAATATGGTTGTTACGAATGTCACATAAGGTCATTTCATGGTTGTTGCATGAAAAATAGTCCTAGCAACAAAAAGAGAACCCTAATTAGCGTGAGGTGATTGGAAACTCTAATTATTTTGGAATTTCAACACATTACTTTAGAATGAATTGCAAACAAAGATTAATCATTCCTTTGGTTGTTGGATGTAAATAGATTCAGAGTTTTAATAGTTTTTACATTTCTTTACGTTGATTAATATGCTATGTTGTGTATCCACAAATGTTTATTTCATGATCACTGTATCAAAAGTTGTGTTTGGAACAAAAATAGGAGCCTTGATAAAGAAAAAAGATGGTAGGGACCCTATCTTTTGGAATTCAACCAATAAAAATGAATAAGAAATGCAATTCAAGATCAAGGACTGCTTTATTTGTTGGGTTTGAATGAATTCATCATATAAATGGTTGATGGGCATTGTTTCCAAAATGAATATAGTTGTTACAATTGAGACATAAGATCATTTCATGGTCATTGCCAGAAAAATAGTCCTAGCAACCAAAAGAGAACCGTAATTAGCATGAGGTGATTGGAAACTCTAATTATTTTGGAATTTCAACACATTACCTTAGAATGAATTGCAAACCAAGATGAATGATTCCTTTGGTTGATGGATATAAATAGATTCAGAGTGTTAATAGTTTTTTGAGTTGTTTATATTGACTAATATACTTGGTTGCCTATCCATAATTGTTGATTTCAAGAACACTGTATCAAAAATTGTATTTGGAACCAAAAGAGGAGCCTTCATAAACAAAAAAAATGGCAGGTAGTCTTTGTTTTGGAATTCAACCGATCAAAATGAATAAGAAATGCAATTCAAGATCAAGGACTGCATTATTTATTGGGTTTGAATGAATTGATCTTATAAATAGTTGATGGGCATTGTTTTCATAATGAATACGGTTGTTACGAATGTCACATAAGGTCATTTCATGGTTGTTGCATGAAAAATAGTCCTAGCAAGAAAAAGAGAACCCTAATTGGATTGACGTGATTGGAAACTCTAATAATTTTGGAATTTCAACACATTACCTTAGAATGAATTGCAAACAAAGATTAATCATTCCTTTGGTTGTTGGATGTAAATAGATTCAGAGTGTTAATAGTTTTTACATTTCTTTACGTTGATTAATATGCTATGTTGTCTATCCACAAATGTTTATTTCATGATCACTGTATCAAAAATTGTGTATGGAACAAAAAGAGGAGCCTTGATAAACAAAAAAGATGGGAGGAACACTATCTTTTGGAATGCAACCAATGAAAATGAATAAGATATGCAATTCAAGATCAAGGACTGCTTTATTTGTTGGGTTTGAATGAATTCATCATATAAATGGTTGATGGGCATTGTTTTCAAAATGAATATAGTTGTTACAATTGAGACATAAGATCATTTCATGGTCATTGCCAGAAAAATAGTCCTAGCAACAAAAAGAGAACCGTAATTAGCATGAGGTGATTGGAAACTCTAATTATTTTGGAATTTCAACACATTACCTTAGAATGAATTGCAAACCAAGATGAATGATTCCTTTGGTTGATGGATGTAAATAGATTCAGAGTGTTAATAGTTTTTTGAGTTGTTTATATTGATTAATATACTTGGTTGCCTATCCACAATTGTTGATTTCAAGAACACTGTATCAAAAATTGTATTTGGAACCAAAAGAGGAGCCTTCATAAACAAAAAAAAAATGGGAGGCACTCTTTCTTGCGGAATTCAACCAATCGAAATGAATAAGAAATGCAATTCAAGATCAAGGAATGCATTATTTGTTGGGATTGAATGAATTCATCTTATAAATAGTTGATGGGCATTCTTTTCACAATGAATATAGTTGGTACAAATGACACATAAGATCATTTCATGGTCGTTGCATGAAAAATAGTACTAACAACAAAAAGAGAACCTTAAATAGCGTCAGGCGATAGGAAACACTAAATATTTTGGAATTTTGACACATTACCTTAGAATGAATTGCAAACCAAGATGAATGATTCCTTTGGTTTGATGGATGTAAATAGATTCAGAGTGTTTAATATAGTTTTTTGAGTTGTTTCATATTGATTAATATACTTGGTTGCCTATCCACAATTGTTTTATTTCAAGATCACTGTATCAAAAATTATATTTTTCGAATTAAAGAGGAGCCTTCATAAACAAAAAAAAAAAACGGGAGGTACTCTTTCAATTGGAATTCAACCAATCGAAATGAATAAGAAATGCAACTCAAGTTCAAGGACTGCATTATTTGTTGGGTTTGAATGAATTCATCTTATAAATGGTTGATGGGCATTGTTTTCACAATGAATATGGTTGTTATGAATGTCACATAAGGTCATTTAATGGTTGTTGCATGAAAAATAGTCCTATCAACAAAAAGAGAACCCTAATTAGCTTGAGGTGATTGAAAACTCTAATTATTTTGGAATTTCAACACATTACCTTAGAATGAATTGCAAACCAAGATGAATGATTCCTTTGGTTGATGGATGTAAATAGATTCAGAGTGTTAATAGTTTTTTGAGTTGTTTATATTGATTAATATACTTGGTTGCCTATCCACAATTGTTGATTTCAAGAACACTGTATCAAAAATTGTATTTGGAACCAAAAGAGGAGCCTTCATAAACAAAAAAAATGGGAGGCACTCTTTCTTGTGGAATTCAACCAATCGAAATGAATAAGAAATGCAATTCAAGATCAAGGAATGTATTATTTGTTGGGTTTGAATGAATTCATCTTATAAATGGTTGATGGGCATTGTTTCCACAATGAATATGGTTGTTACGAATGTCACATAAGGTCATTTCATGGTTGTTGCATGAAAAATAGTCCTATCAACAAAAAGAGAACCCTAATTAGCGTGAGTTGATTGGAAACTCTAATTATTTTGGAATTTCAACACATTACCTTAGAATGAATTGCAAACAAAGATGAATGATTCCTTTGGTTGATGGATGTAAATAGATTCAGAGTGTTAATAGTTTTTTGAGTTGTCTATAGTGATTAATATACTTGGTTGCCTATCCACAATTGTTGATTTCAAGTACACTGTATCAAAAATTGTATTTGGAACCAAAAGAGGAGCCTTCATAAACAAAAAAAATGGCAGGTAGTCTTTCATTTGGAATTCAACCAATCGAAATGAATAAGAAATGCAATTCAAGATCAAGGACTGCATTATTTGTTAGGTTTGAATGAATTGATCTTATAAATGCTTGATGGGCATTGTTTTCATAATGAATATAGTTGTTACGAATGACATATATGATCATTTCATGCGTTGGATGAATAGAGAACCCTAATTAGCATGAGGTGATTGGAAACTCTAATTATTTTGGAATTTCAACACATTACCTTAGAATGATTGCAACAAAGATGAATGATTCCTTTGGTTGACGGATATAAATAGATTCAGAGTGTAAATAGATTTTAGACATGTTTACGTTAATTAATATGCTAGGTTGTCTATCCAAAAATGTTTATTTCATGATTACTGTATCAAAAATTGCGTTTGGAACAAAAAGAGGAGCCTTGATAAAGAAAAAAGAGGGGAGGTACTATTTCCTTTAGAATTCAACCAATCAACATCAGTAAGGAATGCAATTCAATATCAAGGACTGCATTATTTGTTGGGTTTGAATGAATTCATCTTATAAATGCTTGATGGGCATTGTTTTCATAATGAATATAGTTGTTACGAATGACACATACGATCATTTCATGGTCGTTGGATGAAAAATTATACTAGTATCAAATAGAGAACCCTACTTAGCATGAGGTGATGGGAAACTCTAATTAATTTGGAATTTCATTACATAACCTTAGAAAGAATTGCAAACCAAGCTGAATGATTGCGTTGGTTGTTGGAAGAAAATAGATTCAGAGTTTCAATAGTTTTTTCACTTGTTTCTATTAATTAAGATACTAGCTTGCCTACCTACAAATGTTAATTTCATGATCACTATATAAACAATTGTTTTTGGAAATAAAAAAGGATTCTTGATAAACAAAAAAGATGGGAGGTACTCTTTATTTTGGAATTCAACCAATCAACATCAATAAGAAATGCAATTCAGGATCAAGGACTGCATTAGTTGTTGGGTTAGAATGAATTCATCTTATAAATGGTTGAATTATTTTCACAATGAATATAGTTGTTACAATTGACACATAACATCATTTCTCGGTCGTTGCATGAAAAATAGTCCTAGCAACAAAAAGAGTACCCTAATTATCATAAGGTGATTGGAAACTCTAATTATTTTGGAATTTCAACACATTACCTTAGAATGAATTGCAAACAAAGATGAATGATTCCTTTGGTTGACGGATGTAAATAGATTCAGATTGTTAATAGTTTTTAGACTTGTTTACGTTGATTAATATGCTAGGCTGTCTTTCCACGAATGTTTATTTCATGATTATTGTATCAAAAACTGTGTTTGGAACTAAAAGAAGAGCCATGATAAACAAAAAAGATGGGAGGTACTCTTTCTTTTGGAATTCAACCAATGAACATCAATAAGAAATGCAATTCAACAACATGGACTGCATTATTTGTTGGGTTTGAGAGAATTCATCTTATAAATGGTTGATAGGCATTGTTTTCACAATGAATATAGTTGTTACGATTGACACACAAGATCATTTCATGATCGTTGCATGAAAAATAGTATTAGTAACAAAAAGAGAACCCTAATTAGCATGAGGTGATAGGAAACTCTAATTATTTTGGAATTTCAACACATTACCTTAGAATGATTGCAAACAAAGATGAATGATTCCTTTGGTTGACAGATATAAATAGATTCAGAGTGTTAATAGATTTTAGACATGTTTACGTTAATTAATATGCTAGGTTGTCTATCCAAAAATGTTTATTTCATGATCACTGTATCAAAAATTGCGTTTGGAACAAAATGTGGAGCCTTGATAGAGAAAAAAGATGGGAGGTACTATTTCCTTTAGAATGCAACCAATCAACATCAGTAAGGAATGCAATTCAAGATCAAGGACTGCATTATTTGTTGGGTTTGAATGAATTCATCTTATAAATGCTTGATGGGCATTATTTTCATAATGAATATAGTTGTTACGAATGACACATACGATCATTTCATGGTCGTTGGATGAAAAATTGTACTAGCAACAAATAGAGTACACTACTTAGCATGAGGTGATTAGAAACTCTAATTATTTTGGAATTTCATTACATAACCTTAGAAAGAATTGCAAACCAAGCTGAATGATTGCGTTGGTTGTTGGAAGAAAATAGATTCAGAGTTTTAATAGTTTTTTCACTTGTTTCTATTAATTAAGATACTAGCTTGCCTATTTAGAAATGTTAATTTCATGATCACTGTATAAAAAATTGTTTTTGCAAATAAAAAAGGATTCTTGATAAACAAAAAAGATGGGAGGTACTCTTTATTTTGGAATTCAACCAATCAACATCATTAAGAAATGCAATTCAAAATCAAGGACTGCATTATTTGTTGGGATAGAATAAATTCATCTTATAAATGGTTGGTGGCATTATTTTCACAATGAATATAGTTGTTACAATTGACAGATAAGATCATTTCTCGGTCGTTGCATGAAAAATAGTCCTAGCAACAAAAAGAGAACCCTAATTAGCATGAGGTGATTGGAAACTTTAATTATTTTTGAATTTCAACACATTACCTTAGAATGAATTGCAAACAAAGATGAATGATTCCTTTGGTTGACGGATGTAAATAGATTCAAAGTGTTAATAGTTTTTACACTTGTTTACGTTGATTAATATGCTAGGTTGTCTATCCAAAAATGTTTCTTTCATGATCAGGGTATCAAAAACTGTGTTCGGAACTGAAAGAAGAGCCATGATAAACAAAAAAGATGGGAGTTACTCTTTCTTTTGGAATTCAACCAATCAACATCAATAAGAAATGCTATTTAACATCATGGACTGCATTATTTGTTGGGTTTGAGAGAATTCATCTTATAAATGGTTGATAGGCATTGTTTTCACAATGAATATAGTTGTTACGAATGACACACAAGATCATTTCATGATCGTTGCATGAAAAACAGTCTTAGTAACAAAAAGAGAACCCTAATTAGCATGAGGTGAATGGAAACTCTCATTATTTTGGAATTTCAACACATTACCTAAGAAAGAATTACAAACAAAGATGAATGATTCCTTTGGTTGACGGATGTAAATAGATTCAGAGTGTTAATAGATTTTAGACATGTTTACGTTGATTAATATGCTAGGTTGCCTATCCAAAAATGTTTATTTCATGATCACTGTATCAAAAATTGTGTTTGGAACAAAAAGATGAGCTGTGATATACAAAAAAGATGGGAGGTACTCTTTCTTTTGGAATTCAGCCAATCAACATCAGTAAGAAATGCAATTCAAGATCAAGGACTGCATTATTAATTGGGATTGAATGAATTCATCTTATAAATGCTTGATGGGCATTGTTTTCATAATGAATATAGTCGTACGAATGACACATATGATCATTTCATTTTCGTTGGATGAAAAATTGTCCTAGCAACAAATAGAGAACGCCACGAAGCATGAGGTGATTGGAAACTCTAATTAATTTGGAATTTCATTACATAACCTTAGAAAGAATTGCAAACAAAGCTGAATGATTGCGTTGGTTGTTGGAAGAAAATAGATTCAGAGTTTTAATAGTTTTTTCACTTGTTTCTATTAATTAAGATACTAACTTGCCTATCTACAAATGTTAATTTCATGATCACTGTATAAAAAATTGTTTTTGAAAATAAAAAAGGATTCTTGATAAACAAAAAAGATGTGAGGTACTCTTTATTTTGGAATTCAACCAATCAACATCATTAAGAAATGAAATTCAAGATCAAGGACTGCATTATTTGTTACGTGAGAATGAATTCATCTTATAAATGGTTGATGGGCATTATTTTCACAACGAATATAGTTGTTACAATTGACACATAAGATCATTTCATGGTCGTTGCATGAAAAATAGTCCTAGCAACAAAAATAGAACACTAATTAGCATAAGGAGACTTGAAACTCTAATTATTTTGGAATTTCAACACATTACCTTAGAATGAATTGCAAACAAAGATGAATGATTCCTTTCGTTGATGGATGTAAATAGATTCAGAGTGTTAATAGATTTTAGACTAGTTTACGTTGATTGATATGCTAGGTTGTCTATCCAAAAATGTTTATTTCATGATCACTGTATCAAAAATTTGCGTTTTGAACAAAAAGAGGAGCCTTGATATACAAAAAAGATGGGAGGTACTCCTTCTTTTGGAATTCAGCCAATCAACAACAGTAAGGAATGCAATTCAAGATCAAGGACTGCATTATTTGTTGGGTTTGAATGAATTCATCTTATAAATGCTTAATGGGCATTGTTTTCATAATGAATATAGTTGTTACGAATGACACATATGATCATTTCATGGTCGTTGGATGAAAAATTGTACTAGCAAGAAATAGAGTACGCTACTTAGCATGAGGTGATTAGAAACTCTAATTATTTTGGAATTTCATTACATAACCTTAGAAAGAATTGCAAACGAAGCTGAATGAGTGCGTTGGTTGTTGGAAGAAAATAGATTCAGAGTTTTAATAGTTTTTTCACTTGTTTCTCTTAATTAAGATACTAGCTTGCCTATCTACAAATGTTAATTTCATGATCACTGTATAAAACAATTGTTTTTACAAATAAAAAAGGATTCTTGACAAACAAAAAAGATGGGAGGTACTCTTTATTTTGGAATTCAACCAATCAACATCAATAAGAAATGCAATTCAAGATCAAGTACTGCATTACTTGTTGGGTTAGAATGAATTCATCTCATAAATGGTTGATGGGCATTATTTTCACAATGAATATAGTTGTTACAATTGATACATAAGATCATTTCACGGTCGTTGCATGAAAAATAGTCATAGCAACAAAAAGAGAACCCTAATTAGCATGAGGTGATTGGAAACTCTAATTATTTTGGAATTTTAACACATTACCTTGGAATGAATTGCAAACAAAGATGAATGTTTCCTTTGGTTGACGGATGTAAATAGATTCAAAGTGTTAATAGTTTTTAGAATTTTTTACGTTGATTAATATGCTAGGTTGTCTATCCACGAATGTTTATTTCATGATCACTGTATCAAAAACTGTGTTTGGAACTAAAAGAAGAGCCATGATAAACAAAAAGGATGGGAGGTACTCTTTCTTTTGGAATTCAGCCAATCAACATCAGTGAGGAATGCAATTCAAGATCAAGGACTGCATTATTTGCTGGGTTTGAATGAATTCATCTTATAAATGCTTGATGGGCATTGTTTTCACAATGAATATAGTTGTTACGAATGACACAAAAAATCATTTCATGATCGTTGCATAAAAACAGTCTTAGTAACAAAAAGAGAACCCTAATTAGCATGAGGTGATTGGAAACTCTAATTATTTTGGAATTTCAACACATTACCTTAGAATGAATTGCAAACAAAGATGAATGATTCCTTTGGTTGACGGATGTAAATAGTTTCATAGTGTTAATAGATTTTAGACATGTTTACGATGATTAATATGCTAGGTTGTCTATCCAAAAATGTTTATTTCATGATCACTGTATCAAAAATTGTGTTTGGAACAAAAAGAGGAGCCTTGATAAGGAAAAAAGATGGGAGGTACTATTTCGTTTAGAATTCAACCAATCAACATCAATAAGGAATGCAATTGAAGATCAATGACTGCATTATTTGTTAGGTTTGAATGAATTCATCTTATAAATGCTTGATGGGCATTGTTTTCATAATGAATATAGTTGTTACAAATGACACATATGATCATTTCATGGTCGTTGGATGAAAAATTGTACTAGGAACAAATAGAGAACCTTGCTTAGCATGAGGTGATTGTAAACTTTAATTATTTTGGAATTTCATTACATAACCTTAGAATGAATTGCAAACGAAGCTGAATGATTGCGTTGGTTGTTGGAAGAAAATAGATTCAGAGTTTTAATAGTTTCTTCACTTGTTTCTATTAATTAAGATACTAGCTTGCCTATCTACAAATGTTAATTTCATGATCACTGTATAAAAAATTGTTTTTGAAAATAAAAAAGGATTCTTGATAAACAAAAAAGATGGGAGGTACTCTTTATTTTGGAATTCAACCAATCAACATCAATAAGAAATGCAATTCAAAATCAAGGACTGCATTATTTGTTGCGTTAGAATGAATTCATCTTATAAATGGTTGATGGCATTATTTTCACAACGAATATAGTTGTTACAATTGACACATAAGATCATTTCATGGTCGTTGCATGAAAAATAGTCCTAGCAACAAAAAGAGAACCCTAATTATCATGAGGTGATTGGAAACTCTAATTATTTTGGAATTTCAACACATTACCTTAGAATGAATTGCAAACAAAGATGAATGATTCCTTTGATTGACGGATGTAAATAGATTCAGAGTGTTAATAGTTTTTAGACTTGTTTACGTTGATTAATATGATAGGTTGTCTATCCACGAATGTTTATTTCATGATAAGTGTATCAAAAACTGTGTTCGGAACTGAAAGAAGAGCCATGATAAACACAAAAGATGGGAGTTACTCTTTCTTTTGGAATTCAACCAATCAACATCAATAAGAAATGCTATTCAACATCATGGACTGCATTATTTGTTGGGTTTGAGAGAATTCATCTTATAAATGGTTGATAGGCATTGTTTTCACAATGAATATAGTTGTTACGAATGACACACAAGATCATTTCATGATCGTTACATGAAAAACAGTCTTAGTAACAAAAAGAGAACCCTAATTAGCATGAGGTGACTGGAAACTCTAATTATTTTGGAATTTAAACTCATTACCTAAGAATGAATTACAAACAAAGATGAATGATTCCTTTGGTTGATGGATGTAAATAGATTCAGAGTATTAATAGATTTTAGACATGTTTACGTTGATTAATATGCTAGGTTGTCTATCCAAAAATGTTTATTTCATGATCACTGTATCAGAAATTGTGTTTGGAACAAAAAGAGGAGCCTTGATAAAGATGAGAGGTACTATTTTGTTTAGAATTCAACCAATCAACATCAATAAGGAATGCAATTCAAGATCAAGGGCCGCATTATTTGTTAGGTTCGAATGAATTCATCTTATAAATGCTTGATGGGCATTGTTTTCATAATGAATATAGTTGTTACGAATGACACATGATCATTTCATGGTCGTTGGATGAAAAATTGTACTGGGAACAAATAGTGAACTCTGCTTAGCATGAGGTGATTGGAAACTCTAATTATTTTGGAATTTCATTACATAACCTTAGAGAGAATTGCAAACCAAGCTGAATGATTGCGTTGGTTGTTGGAAGAAAATAGATTCATAGTTTTAATAGTTTTTTCACTTGTTTCTATTAATTAAGATACTAGCTTGCCTATCTACAAATGTTAATTTCATGATCACTGTATAAAAAATTGTTTTTGAAAATAAAAAATGATTCTTGATAAACAAAAAAGATGGGAGGTACTCTTTATTTTGGAATTCAACCAATCAACATCATTAAGAAATGCAATTCAAGATCAAGGACTGCATTATTTGTTACGTGAGAATGAATTCATCTTATAAATGGTTGATGGGCATTATTTTCACAATGAATATAGTTGTTACAATTGACACATAAGATCATTTCATGGTCGTTGCATAGAAAATAGTCCTAGCAACAAAAAGAGAACCCTAATTAGCATGAGGTAATTGGAAACTCTAATTATTTTGGAATTTCAACACATTACCTTAGAATGAATTGCAAACAAAGATGAATGATTCCTTTGGTTGACGGATGTAAATAGATTCAGAGTGTTAATTGTTTTTAGACTTGTTTACGTTGATTAATATGCTAGGTTGTCTATCCACAAATGTTTATTTCATGATAACTGTATCAAAAACTGTGTTTGGAACTAAAAAAAGAGCCATGATAAACAAAAAGGATGGGAGGTACTCTTTCTTTTGGAATTCAACCAATGAACATCAATAAGAAATGCAATTCAACATCAACAACTACATTATTTGTTAGGTTTGAATGAATTCATCTTATAAATGCTTGATGGGCATTGTTTTCATTATGATTATAGTTGTTTCGAATGACACATATGATCATTTCATGCGTTTGAAAGAATTCATCTTATAAATGGTTGATAGGCATTGTTTTCACAATGAATATAGCTGTTACGAATGACACAAAAAATCATTTCATGATCGTTGCATGAAAAACAGTCTTAGTAACAAAAAGAGAACCCTAATTAGCATGAGGTGATTGGAAACTCTAATTATTTTGGAATTTCAACACATTACCTTAGAATGAATTGCAAACAAAGATGAATGATTCCTTTGGTTGACGGATGTAAATAGATTCAGAGTGTTAATAGATTTTCGACATGTTTACGTTGATTAATATGCTAGGTTGCCTATCCAAATATGTTTATTTCATGATCACTGTATCAAAAATTGTGTTTGGAACAAAAAGAGGAGCCTTGATAAAGAAAAAAGATGGGAGGTACTATTTCTTTTAGAATTCAACCAATCATCATCAATAAGGAATGCAATTCAAGATCAAGGACTGCATTATTTGTTAGGTTTGAATGAATTCATCTTATAAATGCTTGATGGGCATTGTTTTCATTATGAATATAGTTGTTTCGAATGACACATATGATCATTTCATGCGTTGGATGAAAAATTGTACTAGTAACAAATAGAGAACCCTAATTAGCATGAGGTGATTGGAAACTCTAATTATTTTGGAATTTCAACACATTACCTTAGAATGATTTGCAAACAAAGACGAATGATTCCTTTGGTTGACGGATGTAAATAGATTCAGAGTGTTAATAGTTTTTAGACTTGTTTACGTTGATTAATATGCTAGGTTGTCTATCCACGAATGTTTATTTCCTGATCACTCTATCAAAAACTGTGTTTGGAACTAAAAGAAGAGCCATGATAAACAAAAAGGATGGGAGGTACTCTTTCTTTTGGAATTCAACCAATCAACATCAATATGAAATGCAATTCAACATCAAGGACTACATTATTTGTTGGGTTTGAAAGAATTCATCTTATAAATGGTTGATAGGCATTGTTTTCACAATGAATATAGTTGTTACGAATGACACAAAAAATCATTTCATGATCGTTGCATGAAAAACAGTCTTAGTAACAAAAAGAGAACCCTAATTAGCATGAAGTGATTGGAAACTCTAATTATTTTGGAATTTCAACACA
This sequence comes from Ceriops zippeliana, assembly GCA_037897445.1. Taxonomy (NCBI): domain Eukaryota; kingdom Viridiplantae; phylum Streptophyta; class Magnoliopsida; order Malpighiales; family Rhizophoraceae; genus Ceriops; species Ceriops zippeliana. The sequence goes on along the minus strand of JBAPLH010001202.1, from coordinate 15,968 downwards.
TTACCTTAGAATGAATTGCAAACAAAGATGAATGATTCCTTTGGTTGACGGATGTAAATAGATTTAGAGTGTTAATAGATTTTCGACATGTTTACGTTGATTAATATGCTAGGTTGTCTATCCAAAAATGTTTATTTCATGATCACTGTATCAAAAATTGTGTTTGGAAGAAAAAGAGGAGCCTTGATAAAGAAAAAAGATGGGAGGTACTATTTTGTTTAGAATTCAACCAATCAACATCAATAAGGAATGCAATTCAAGATCAGGGACTGCATTATTTGTTAGTTTTGAATGAATTCATCTTATAAATGCTTGATGGGCATTGTTTTCATAATGAATATAGTTGTTACGAATGACACATATGATCATTTCGTGGTCGTTGGATGAAAAATTGTACTAGGAACGAATACACAACCCTGCTTAGCATGAGGTGATTGGAAACTCTAATTATTTTGGAATTTCATTACATAACCTTAGAGAGAATTGCAAACCAAGCTGAATGATTGCGTTGGTTGTTGGAAGAAAATAGATTCAGATTTTTAATAGTTTTTTCACTTGTTTCTATTAATTAAGATACTAGCTTGCCTATCTACAAATGTTAATTTCATGATCACTGTATAAAAAATTGTTTTTGAAAATAAAAAAGGATTCTTGATAAACAAAAAAGATGGGAGGTACTCTTTATTTAGGAATTCAACCAATCAACATCAATAAGAAATGCAATTCAAGATCAAGGACTGCATTATTTGTTGCGTTAGAATGAATTCATCTTATAAATGGTTGATGGGCATTATTTTCACAACGAATATAGTTGTTACAATTGACACATAAGATCATTTCATGGTCGTTGCATGGAAAATAGTCCTAGCAACAAAAAGAGAACCCTAATTAGCATGAGGTAATTGGAAACTCTAATTATTTTGGAATTTCAACACATTACCTTAGAATGAATTGTAAACAAAGATTAATGATTCCTTTGGTTGACGGATGTAAATAGATTCAGAGTGTTAATAGTTTTTAGACTTGTTTACGTTGATTAATATGCTAGGTTGGGTATCCACGAATGTTTATTTCATGATCACTGTATCAAAAACTGTGTTTGGAACTAAAAGAAGAGCCATGATAAACAAAAAGGATGGGAGGTAATCTTTCTTTTGGAATTGAACCAATGAACATCAATAAGAAATGCAATTCAACATCAAGGACTCCATTGTTTGTTGGGTTTGAAAGAATTCATCTTATAAATGGTTGATGGGCATTGTTCTCACAATGAATATAGTTGTGACGAATGACACATAAGATCATTTTATGGTCGTTGCATGATAAATAGTCCTAGCAATAAAAAGAGAACCCTAATTAGCATGATGTGATTGGAAACTCTTAATTATTTTGGAATTTCAACACATTACCTTAGATTGAATTGCAAACAAAGATGAATGATTCTTTTGGTGAATGGAAGAAAATAGATTCAGTGTTTTAAAAGTTTTTTCACTTGTTTATGTTGATTAATATAATATGTTGTCTATCCACAAATGTTAATTTCATGATCACTTTATCAAAATTTGTATTTGGAATCAAAAGAGGAGCCTTGATAAACAAATAATATGAGAGGTACTCATTCTGTTTAAATTCAACCAATCAACATCAATAAGAAATGAAATTCAAGATCAAGGACTCCATTATTTGTTGGGTTTGAATGAATTCATCTTACAAATGGTTGATGGGCACTGTTTTCATAATGAATATCGTTGTGACGAATGACACATAAGATCATTTCATGGTCGTTACCTGAAAAATAGTCCTAGCAACAAAAAGAGAACCCTAATTAGCATGAGATGATTGGAAACTCTAATTATTTCGGAATTTCAACACATTACCTTAGAATGAATTGCAAACAAAGATGAATAATTCCTTTGTTTGATGGATGTAAATAGATTCAGAGTGTTAATCGTTTTAGACTTCTTTATGTTGATTAATATGCTAGGTTGACTAACCAGAAATGTATATTTCTTGATTGTTGTATCAAAAATTGTGTTTGGAACAAAAAGAGGAGCCTTGATAAACAAAAAAGATGGGAGGTACTCTTTCTTTTGGAATTCAACTAATCAACATGAATAACAAATGCAATTCAAGATCAAGGACTGCATTATTTGTTGGGTTTGAATGAAATCATCTTATAAAAGGTTGATGGGCATTGTTTTCACAATAAATATAGTTGTTACAATTGACACATAAGATTATTTCATTGTCGTTGCATGAAAAATAGTCCTAGCAACAAAAAGAGAACCCTACTTAGCATGAGGTGATTGGAAACTCTAATTATTTTGGAATTTCAGCACATTACGTTAGAATGAATTGCAAACAAAGATGAATGATTCTTTTGGTTGATGGAAGAAAATAGATTCAGAGTTTTAATAGTTTTTTCACTTGTTTATGTTGATTAATATACTATGTTGTCGATCCACAAATGTTAATTTCATGATCACTATATCAAAAAATGTATTTGGAATTAAAAATGGAGCCATGAAAAACAAATAATATGAGAGGTACTCTTTCTGTTTAAATTCAACCAATCAACATCAATAAGAAATGCAATTCAAGATCAAGAACTCCATTATTTGTTGGGTTTGAATGAATTCATCTTATAAATGGTTGATGGGCATTGTTCTCACAATGAATATATTTGTGACGAATGACACATAAGATCATTTCATGGTCATTGCATGAAAAATAGTCCTAGCAACAAAAAGAGAACCCTAATTAGCATGAGGTGATTGGAAACTCTAATTATTTTGGAATTTTAGCACATTACGTTAGAATGAATTGCAAACAAAGATGAATAATTCTTTTGGTTGATGGAAGAAAATAGATTCAGAGTTTTAATAGTTTTTTCACTTGTTTATGTTGATTAATATACTATGTTGTCGATCCACAAATGTTAATTTCATGATCACTATATCAAAAAATGTATTTGGAATTAAAAATGGAGCCATGAAAAACAAATAATATGAGAGGTACTCTTTCTGTTTAAATTCAACCAATCAACATCAATAAGAAATGCAATTCAAGATCAAGGACTCCATTATTTGTTGGGTTTGAATGAATTCATCTTATAAATGGTTGATGGGCATTGTTCTCACAATGAATATAGTTGTGACAAATGACACATAAGATCATTTTATGGTCGTTGCATGAAAAATAGTCCTAGCTATAAAAAGAGAACCCTAATTAGCATGAGGTGATTGGAAACTCTAATTATTTTGGAATTTCAACACATTACCTTAGATTGAATTGCAAACAAAGATGAATGATTCTATTTGTTGATGGAAGAAAATAGATTCAGTGTTTTAATAGTTTTTTCACTTGTTTATGTTGATTAATATACTATGTTGTCTATCCACAAATGTTAATTTCATGATCACTTTATCAAAAATTGTATTTGGAATCAAAAGAGGAGCCTTGATAAACAAATAATATGAGAGGTACTCTTTCTGTTTAAATTCAACCAATCAACATCAATAAGAAATGCAATTCAAGATCAAGGACTCCATTATTTGTTGGGGTTTAATGAATTCATCTTATAAATGGTTGATGGGCATTGTTTTCGTAATGAATATCGTTTTGACGAATGACACATAAGATCATTTCATGGTCGTTACATGAAAAATAGTCCCATCAACTAAAAGAGAACCCTAATTAGCATGAGGTGATTGGAAACTTTAATTATTTTGGAATTTCAACACATTACCTTAGAATGAATTGCAAACGAAGATGAATGATTCCTTTGTTTGATGGATGTAAATAGATTCAGAGTGTTAATCATTTTAGACTTCTTTATGTTGATGAATATGCTAGGTTGACTTTCCACAAACGTTTATTTCTTGATTGCTCTATCAAAAATTGTGTTTGGAACAAAAAGAGGAGCCTTGATAAACAAAAAAGATGGGAGGTACTCTTTCTTTTGGAATTCAACTAATCAACATGAATAACAAATGCAATTCAAGATCAAGGACTGCATTATTTGTTGGGTTTGAATGAAATCATCTTATAAAAGGTTGATGGGCATTGTTTTCACAATAAATATAGTTGTTACAATTGACACATAAGATTATTTCATTGTCGTTGCACGAAAAATAGTCCTAGCAACAAAAAGAGAACCCTAATTAGCATGAGGTGATTGGAAACTCTAATTATATTGGAATTTCAGCACATTACGTTAGAATGAATTGCAAACAAAGATGAATGATTATTTTGGTTGATGGAAGAAAATAGATTCTGAGTTTTAATAGTTTTTTCACTTGTTTATGTTGATTAATATACTATGTTGTCTATCCACAAATGTTAATTTCATGATCACTTTATCAAAAATTGTATTTGGAATCAAAAGAGGAGCCTTCATCAACAAATAATATGAGAGGTACTCTTTCTGCTTAAATTCAACCAATCAACATCAATAAGAAATGCAATTCAAGATCAAGGACTCCATTATTTGTTGGGTTTGAATGAATTCATCTTATAAATGGTTGATGGGCATTGTTCTCACAATGAATATATTTGTGACGAATGACACATAAGATCATTTCATGGTCATTGCATGAAAAATAGTCCTAGCAACAAAAAGAGAACCCTAATTAGCATGAGGTGATTGGAAACTCTAATTATTTTGGAATTTTAGCACATTACGTTAGAATGAATTGCAAACAAAGATGAATAATTCTTTTGGTTGATGGAAGAAAATAGATTCAGAGTTTTAATAGTTTTTTCACTTGTTTATGTTGATTAATATACTATGTTGTCTATCCACAAATGTTAATTTCATGATCACTATATACCAAAAAATGTATTTGGAATTAAAAAAGGAGCCTTGGAAAACAAAAAAATATGAGAGGTACTCTTTCTGTTTAAATTCAACCAATCAACATCAATAAGAAATGCAATTCAAGATCAAGAACTCCATTAATTGTTGGGTTTGAATGAATTCATCTTATAAATGGTTGATGGGCATTGTTCTCACAATGAATATAGTTGTGACGAATGACACATAAGATCATTTTATGGTCGTTGCATGAAAAATAGTCCTAGCTATAAAAAGAGAACCCTAATTAGCATGAGGTGATTGGAAACTCTAATTATTTTGGAATTTCAACACATTACCTTAGATTGAATTGCAAACAAAGATGAATGATTCTATTTGTTGATGGAAGAAAATAGATTCAGTGTTTTAATAGTTTTTTCACTTGTTTATGTTGATTAATATACTATGTTGTCTATCCACAAATGTTAATTTCATGATCACTTTATCAAAAATTGTATTTGGAATCAAAAGAGGAGCCTTCATCAACAAATAATATGAGAGGTACTCTTTCTGCTTAAATTCAACCAATCAACATCAATAAGAAATGCAATTCAAGATCAAGGACTCCATTATTTGTTGGGTTTGAATGAATTCATCTTATAAATGGTTGATGGGCATTGTTCTCACAATGAATATATTTGTGACGAATGACACATAAGATCATTTCATGGTCATTGCATGAAAAATAGTCCTAGCAACAAAAAGAGAACCCTAATTAGCATGAGGTGATTGGAAACTCTAATTATTTTGGAATTTTAGCACATTACGTTAGAATGAATTGCAAACAAAGATGAATAATTCTTTTGGTTGATGGAAGAAAATAGATTCAGAGTTTTAATAGTTTTTTCACTTGTTTATGTTGATTAATATACTATGTTGTCTATCCACAAATGTTAATTTCATGATCACTATACCAAAAAATGTATTTGGAATTAAAAAAGGAGCCTTGGAAAACAAAAAATATGAGAGGTACTCTTTCTGTTTAAATTCAACCAATCAACATCAATAAGAAATGCAATTCAAGATCAAGAACTCCATTAATTGTTGGGTTTGAATGAATTCATCTTATAAATGGTTGATGGGCATTGTTCTCACAATGAATATAGTTGTGACGAATGACATATAAGATCATTTTATGGTCGTTGCATGAAAAATAGTCCTAGCTATAAAAAGAGAACCCTAATTAGCATGAGGTGATTGGAAACTCTAATTATTTTGGAATTTCAACACATTACCTTAGATTGAATTGCAAACAAAGATGAATGATTCTATTTGTTTGATGAAGGAAGAAAATAGATTCAGTGTTTTAATAGTTTTTTCACTTGTTTATGTTGATTAATATACTATGTTGTCTATCCACAAATGTTAATTTCATGATCACTTTATCAAAAATTGTATTTGGAATCAAAAGAGGAGCCTTGATAAACAAATAATATGAGAGGTACTCTTTCTGTTTAAATTCAACCAATCAACATCAATAAGAAATGCAATTCAAGATCAAGGACTCCATTATTTGTTGGGGTTTAATGAATTCATCTTATAAATGGTTGATGGGCATTGTTTTCGTAATGAATATCGTTTTGACGAATGACACATAAGATCATTTCATGGTCGTTACATGAAAAATAGTCCCATCAACTAAAAGAGAACCCTAATTAGCATGAGGTGATTGGAAACTTTAATTATTTTGGAATTTCAACACATTACCTTAGAATGAATTGCAAACGAAGATGAATGATTCCTTTGTTTGATGGATGTAAATAGATTCAGAGTGTTAATCATTTTAGACTTCTTTATGTTGATGAAAATGATAGGTTGACTATCCACAAATGTTTATTTCTTGATTCCTGTATCAAAAATTGTGTTTGGAACAAAAAGAGGAGCCTTGATAAACAAAAAAGATGGGAGGTACTCTTTCTTTTGGAATTCAACTAATCAACATGAATAACAAATGCAATTCAAGATCAAGGACTGCATTATTTGTTGGGTTTGAATGAAATCATCTTATAAAAGGTTGATGGGCATTGTTTTCACAATAAATATAGTTGTTACAATTGACACATAAGATTATTTCATTGTCGTTGCATGAAAAATAGTCCTAGCAACAAAAAGAGAACCCTACTTAGCATGAGGTGATTGGAAACTCTAATTATTTTGGAATTTCAGCACATTACGTTAGAATGAATTGCAAACAAAGATGAATGATTCTTTTGGTTGATGGAAGAAAATAGATTCAGAGTTTTAATAGTTTTTTCACTTGTTTATGTTGATTAATATACTATGTTGTCGATCCACAAATGTTAATTTCATGATCACTATATCAAAAAAATGTATTTGGAATTAAAAAATGGAGCCATGAAAAACAAATAATATGAGAGGTACTCTTTCTGTTTAAATTCAACCAATCAACATCAATAAGAAATGCAATTCAAGATCAAGAACTCCATTATTTGTTGGGTTTGAATGAATTCATCTTATAAATGGTTGATGGGCATTGTTCTCACAATGAATATATTTGTGACGAATGACACATAAGATCATTTCATGGTCATTGCATGAAAAATAGTCCTAGCAACAAAAAGAGAACCCTATTTAGCATGAGGTGATTGGAAACTCTAATTATTTTGGAATTTTAGCACATTACGTTAGAATGAATTGCAAACAAAGATGAATAATTCCTTTGGTTGATGGAAGAAAATAGATTCAGAGTTTTAATAGTTTTTTCACTTGTTTATGTTGATTAATATACTATGTTGTCTATCCACAAATGTTAATTTCATGATCACTATACCAAAAAATGTATTTGGAATTAAAAAAGGAGCCTTGGAAAACAAAAAATATGAGAGGTACTCTTTCTGTTTAAATTCAACCAATCAACATCAATAAGAAATGCAATTCAAGATCAAGGACTCCATTATTTGTTGGGTTTGAATGAATTCATCATATAAATGGTTGATGGGCATTGTTCTCACAATGAATATAGTTGTGACGAATGACACATAAGATCATTTTATGGTCGTTGCATGATAAATAGTCCATGCAATAAAAAGAGAACCCTAATTAGCATGAGGTGATTGGAAACTTTAATTATTTTGGAATTTCAACACATTGCCTTAGAATGAATTGCAAACGAAGATGAATGATTCCTTTGTTTGATGGATGTAAATAGATTCAGAGTGTTAATCATTTTAGACTTCTTTATGTTGATGAATATGCTAGGTTGACTTTCCACAAACGTTTATTTCTTGATTGCTCTATCAAAAATTGTGTTTGGAACAAAAAGAGGAGCCTTGATAAACAAAAAAGATGGGAGGTACTCTTTCTTTTGGAATTCAACTAATCAACATGAATAACAAATGCAATTCAAGATCAAGGACTGCATTATTTGTTGGGTTTGAATGAAATCATCTTATAAAAGGTTGATGGGCATTGTTTTCACAATAAATATAGTTGTTACAATTGACACATAAGATTATTTCATTGTCGTTGCACGAAAAATAGTCCTAGCAACAAAAAGAGAACCCTAATTAGCATGAGGTGATTGGAAACTCTAATTATATTGGAATTTCAGCACATTACGTTAGAATGAATTGCAAACAAAGATGAATGATTATTTTGGTTGATGGAAGAAAATAGATTCTGAGTTTTAATAGTTTTTTCACTTGTTTATGTTGATTAATATACTATGTTGTCTATCCACAAATGTTAATTTCATGATCACTTTTATCAAAAATTGTATTTGGAATCAAAAGAGGAGCCTTCATCAACAAATAATATGAGAGGTACTCTTTCTGCTTAAATTCAACCAATCAACATCAATAAGAAATGCAATTCAAGATCAAGGACTCCATTATTTGTTGGGTTTGAATGAATTCATCTTATAAATGGTTGATGGGCATTGTTCTCACAATGAATATATTTGTGACGAATGACACATAAGATCATTTCATGGTCATTGCATGAAAAATAGTCCTAGCAACAAAAAAGAGAACCCTAATTAGCATGAGGTGATTGGAAACTCTAATTATTTTGGAATTTTAGCACATTACGTTAGAATGAATTGCAAACAAAGATGAATAATTCTTTTGGTTGATGGAAGAAAATAGATTCAGAGTTTTAATAGTTTTTTCACTTGTTTATGTTGATTAATATACTATGTTGTCTATCCACAAATGTTAATTTCATGATCACTATACCAAAAAATGTATTTGGAATTAAAAAAGGAGCCTTGGAAAACAAAAAATATGAGAGGTACTCTTTCTGTTTAAATTCAACCAATCAACATCAATAAGAAATGCAATTCAAGATCAAGAACTCCATTAATTGTTGGGTTTGAATGAATTCATCTTATAAATGGTTGATGGGCATTGTTCTCACAATGAATATAGTTGTGACGAATGACACATAAGATCATTTTATGGTCGTTGCATGAAAAATAGTCCTAGCTATAAAAAGAGAACCCTAATTAGCATGAGGTGATTGGAAACTCTAATTATTTTGGAATTTCAACACATTACCTTAGATTGAATTGCAAACAAAGATGAATGATTCTATTTGTTGATGGAAGAAAATAGATTCAGTGTTTTAATAGTTTTTTCACTTGTTTATGTTGATTAATATACTATGTTGTCTATCCACAAATGTTAATTTCATGATCACTTTATCAAAAATTGTATTTGGAATCAAAAGAGGAGCCTTGATAAACAAATAATATGAGAGGTACTCTTTCTGTTTAAATTCAACCAATCAACATCAATAAGAAATGCAATTCAAGATCAAGGACTCCATTATTTGTTGGGGTTTAATGAATTCATCTTATAAATGGTTGATGGGCATTGTTTTCGTAATGAATATCGTTGTGACGAATGACACATAAGATCATTTCATGGTCGTTACATGAAAAATAGTCCTAGCAACAAAAAGGGAACCCTAATTAGCATGAGGTGATTGGAAACTTTAATTATTTTGGAATTTCAACACATTACCTTAGAATGAATTGCAAACGAAGATGAATGATTCCTTTGTTTGATGGATGTAAATAGATTCAGAGTGTTAATCATTTTAGACTTCTTTATGTTGATGAATATGCTAGGTTGACTTTCCACAAATGTTTATTTCTTGATTGCTCTATCAAAAATTGTGTTTGGAACAAAAAGAGGAGCCTTGATAAACAAAAAAGATGGGAGGTACTCTTTCTTTTGGAATTCAACTAATCAACATGAATAACAAATGCAATTCAAGATCAAGGACTGCATTATTTGTTGGGTTTGAATGAAATCATCTTATAAAAGGTTGATGGGCATTGTTCTCACAATGAATATAGTTGTGACAAATGACACATAAGATCATTTTATGGTCGTTGCATGATAAATAGTCCAAGCAATAAAAAGAGAACCCTAATTAGCATGAGGTGATTGGAAACTCTAATTATTTTGGAATTTCAACACATTACCTCAGATTGAATTGCAAACAAAGATGAATGATTCTTTTGGTGAATAGAAGAAAATAGATTCAGTGTTTTAATAGTTTTTTCACTTGTTTATGTTGATTAATATACTATGTTGTCTATCCACAAATGTTAATTTCATGATCACTTTATCAAAAATTGTATTTGGAATCAAAAGAGGAGCCTTGATAAACAAATAATATGAGAGGTACACTTTCTGTTTAAATTCAACCAATCGACATCAATAAGAAATGCAATTCAAGATCAAGGACTCCATTATTTGTTGGGTTTGAATGAATTCATCTTACAAATGGTTGATGGGCACTGTGTTCACAATGAATATAGTTGTGACGAATGACGCAGAAGATCATTTCATGGTCGTTGCATGAAAAATAGTCCTAGCAACAAAAGGAGAACCCTAATTAGCATTAGGTGATTGGAAACTCTAATTATTTTGGAATTTCAGCACATTACGTTAGAATGAATTGCAAACAAAGATGAATGATTCTTTTGGTTGATGGAAGAAAATAGATTCAGAGTTTTAATAGTTTTTTCACTTGTTTATGTTGATTAATATACTATGTTGTCGATCTACAAATGTTAATTTCATGATCACTATATCAAAAAATGTATTTGGAATTAAAAATGGAGCCATGAAAAACAAATAATATGAGAGGTACTCTTTCTGTTTAAATTCAACCAATCAACATCAATAAGAAATGCAATTCAAGATCAAGAACTCCATTAATTGTTGGGTTTGAATGAATTCATCTTATAAATGGTTGATGGGCATTGTTCTCACAATGAATATAGTTGTGACGAATGACACATAAGAACATTTTATGGTCGTTGCATGAAAAATAGTCCTAGCTATAAAAAGAGAACCCTAATTAGCATGAGGTGATTGGAAACTCTAATTATTTTGGAATTTCAACACATTACCTTAGATTGAATTGCAAACAAAGATGAATGATTCTATTTGTTGATGGAAGAAAATAGATTCAGTGTTTTAATAGTTTTTTCACTTGTTTATGTTGATTAATATACTATGTTGTCTATCCACAAATGTTAATTTCATGATCAATTTATCAAAAATTGTATTTGGAATCAAAAGAGGAGCCTTGATAAACAAATAATATGAGAGGTACTCTTTCTGTTTAAATTCAACCAATCAACATCAATAAGAAATGCAATTCAAGATCAAGGACTCCATTATTTGTTGGGGTTTAATGAATTCATCTTATAAATGGTTGATGGGCATTGTTTTCGTAATGAATATCGTTGTGACGAATGACACATAAGATCATTTCATGGTCGTTACATGAAAAATAGTCCTAGCAACAAAAAGGGAACCCTAATTAGCATGAGGTGATTGGAAACTTTAATTATTTTGGAATTTCAACACATTACCTTAGAATGAATTGCAAACGAAGATGAATGATTCCTTTGTTTGATGGATGTAAATAGATTCAGAGTGTTAATCATTTTAGACTTCTTTATGTTGATGAATATGCTAGGTTGACTTTCCACAAATGTTTATTTCTTGATTGCTCTATCAAAAATTGTGTTTGGAACAAAAAGAGGAGCCTTGATAAACAAAAAAGATGGGAGGTACTCTTTCTTTTGGAATTCAACTAATCAACATGAATAACAAATGCAATTCAAGATCAAGGACTGCATTATTTGTTGGGTTTGAATGAAATCATCTTATAAAAGGTTGATGGGCATTGTTTTCACAATAAATATAGTTGTTACAATTGACACATAAGATTATTTCATTGTCGTTGCATGAAAAATAGTCCTACCAACAAAAAGAGAACCCTAATTAGCATGAGGTGATTGGAAACTCTAATTATATTGGAATTTCAGCACATTACGTTAGAATGAATTGCAAACAAAGATGAATGATTATTTTGGTTGATGGAAGAAAATAGATTCAGAGTTTTAATAGTTTTTTCACTTGTTTATGTTGATTAATATACTATGTTGTCGATCCACAAATGTTAATTTCATGATCACTATATCAAAAAATGTATTTGGAATTAAAAATGGAGCCATGAAAAACAAATAATATGAGAGGTACTCTTTCTGTTTAAATTCAACCAATCAACATCAATAAGAAATGCAATTCAAGATCAAGAACTCCATTATTTGTTGGGTTTGAATGAATTCATCTTACAAATGGTTGATGGGCATTGTTTTCACAATGAATATAGTTGTGACGAATGACACATAAGATCATTTCATGGTCGTTGCATGAAAAATAGTCCTAGCAACAAAAAGAGAACCCTAATTAGCATGAGGTGATTGGAAACTCTAATTATTTTGGAATTTCAACACATTACCTTAGATTGAATTGCAAACAAAGATGAATATTTCATTTGGTGAATGGAAGAAAATAGATTCAGTGTTTTAATAGTTTTTTCACTTGTTTATGTTGATTAATATACTATGTTGTCTATCCACAAATGTTAATTTCATGATCACTTTATCAAAAATTGTATTTGGAATCAAAAGAGGAGCCTTGATAAACAAATAATATGAGAGGTACTCTTTCTGTTTAAATTCAACCAATCAACATCAATAAGAAATGCAATTCGAGATCAAGGAGTCCATTATTTGTTGGGTTTGAATGAATTCATCTTACAAATGGTTGATGGGCATTGTTTTCACAATGAATATAGTTGTGACGAATGACACATAAGATCATTTCATGGTCGTTGCATGAAAAATAGTCCTAGCAACAAAAAGAGAACCCTAATTAGCATGAGGTGATTGGAAACTCTAATTATTTTGGAATTTCAGCACATTACCTTAGAATGAATTGCAAACAAAGATGAATGATTCTTTTGGTTGATGGAAGAAAATAGATTCAGAGTTTTAATAGTTTTTTCACTTGTTTATGTTGATTAATATACTATGTTGTCGATCCACAAATGTTAATTTCATGATCACTATATCAAAAAATGTATTTGGAATTAAAAATGGAGCCATGAAAAACAAATAATATGAGAGGTACTCTTTCTGTTTAAATTCAACCAATCAACATCAATAAGAAATGCAATTCAAGATCAAGAACTCCATTATTTGTTGGGTTTGAATGAATTCATCTTATAAATGGTTGATGGGCATTGTTCTCACAATGAATATATTTGTGACGAATGACACATAAGATCATTTTATGGTCGTTGCATGAAAAATAGTCCTAGCTATAAAAAGAGAACCCTAATTAGCATGAGGTGATTGGAAACTCTAATTATTTTGGAATTTCAACACATTACCTTAGTTTGAATTGCAAACAAAGATGAATGATTCTTTTGGTTGATGGAAGAAAATAGATTCAGTGTTTTAATAGTTTTTTCACTTATTTATGTTGATTAATATACTATGTTGTCTATCCACAAATGTTAATTTCATGATCACTTTATCAAAAATTGTATTTGGAATCAAAAGAGGAGCCTTGATAAACAAAAATATGAGAGGTACTCTTTCTGTTTAAATTCAACCAATCGACATCAATAAGAAATGCAATTCAAGATCAAGGACTCCATTATTTGTTGGGTTTGAATGAATTCATCTTACAAATGGTTGATGGGCACTGTTTTCACAATGAATATAGTTGTGACGAATGACGCAGAAGATTATTTCATGGTCGTTGCATGAAAAATAGTCCTAGCAACAAAAGGAGAACCCTAATTAGCATTAGGTGATTGGAAACTCTAATTATTTTGGAATTTCAGCACATTACGTTAGAATGAATTGCAAACAAAGATGAATGATTCTTTTGGTTGATGGAAGAAAATAGATTCAGAGTTTTAATAGTTTTTTCACTTGTTTATGTTGATTAATATACTATGTTGTCGATCCACAAATGTTAATTTCATGATCACTATATCAAAAAATGTATTTGGAATTAAAAATGGAGCCATGAAAAACAAATAATATGAGAGGTACTCTTTCTGTTTAAATTCAACCAATCAACATCAATAAGAAATGCAATTCAAGATCAAGGACTGCATTATTTGTTGGGTTTGAATGAAATCATCTTATAAAATATTGATGGGCATTGTTTTCACAATAAATATAGTTGTTACAATTGACACATAAGATTATCTCATGGTCGTTGCATGAAAAATAGTCCTAGCAACAAAAAGAGAACCCTAATTAGCATGAGGTGATTGGAAACTCTAATTATTTTGGAATTTCAGCACATTACCTTAGAATGAATTGCAAACAAAGATGAATGATTCTTTTGGTTGATGGAAGAAAATAGATTCAGTGTTTTAATATTTTTTTCACTTGTTTATGTTGATTAATATACTATGTTGTCTATCCACAAATGTTAATTTCATGATCACTTTATCAAAAATTGTATTTGGAATCAAAAGAGGAGCCTTGATAAACAAATAATATGAGACGTACTCTTTCTTTTGGAATTCAACTAATCAACATGAATAACAAATGCAATTCAAGATCAAGGACTGCATTATTTGTTGGGTTTGAATGAAATCATCTTATAAAAGGTTGATGGGCATTGTTTTCACAATAAATATAGTTGTTACAATTGATACATAAGATTATTTCATGGTGCATGAAAAATAGTCTTAGCAACAAAAAGAGAACCCTAATTAGCATGAGGTGATTGGAAACTCTAATTATTTTGGAATTTCAGCACATTACGTTAGAATGAATTGCAAACAAAGATGAATGATTTTTTTGGTTGATGGAAGAAAATAGATTCAGAGTTTTAATAGTTTTTTCACTTGTTTATGTTGATTAATATGCTATGTTGTCTATCCACAAATGTTAATTTCATGATCACTATATCAAAAAATGTATTTGGAATTGAAAAAGGTGCCATGAAAAACAAATAATATGAGAGGTACTCTTTCTGTTTAAATTCAACCAATCAACATCAATAAGAAATGCAATTCAAGATCAAGGACTCCATTATTTGTTGCGTATGAATTAATTCATCTTACAAATGGTTGATGGGCATTGTTTTCACAATGAATATCCTTGTGACAAATGACACATAAGATCACTTCATGGTCATTGCATGAAAAATAGTCATGGCACCAAAAATAGAACCCTAGTTAGCATGAGGTGACTGGAAACTCTAATTATTTTGGAGTTTCAACACATTACCCTAGAATGAATTGCAAACAAAGATGAATGATTCCTTTGGTTGATGGAAGAAAATAGATTCA
Source organism: Ceriops zippeliana (assembly GCA_037897445.1). Lineage (NCBI taxonomy): Eukaryota > Viridiplantae > Streptophyta > Magnoliopsida > Malpighiales > Rhizophoraceae > Ceriops > Ceriops zippeliana. The sequence goes on along the minus strand of JBAPLH010001202.1, from coordinate 457 downwards.
GAGTTATAATAGTTTTTTCACTTGTTTATGTTAATTAAAATACTAGGTTGTCTATCCATAAATGTTAATTTCCTGATGACTATATCAAAAAATGTATTTGGAATTAAAAGAGGAGCCTTGATAGACAAAAAATATGAGAGGTACTCTTTCATTTGGAATTCAACCCGTGAATATCAAGAAGAAATGCAATTGAAGATTAAGGACTCCATTATTTGTTGGGTTTGAATGAATTCATCTTACAAAAGTTTGATGGCCATTGTTCTCACAATGAATATAGTTGTGAAGAATGACACATAAGATCATTTCATGGTCGTTGCTTGAAAAATAGTCCTAGCAACAAAAAGAGAACCCTAATTAGCATGAGGTGATTGGAAACTCTAATTATTTTGGAATTTCAGCACATTACCTTAGAATGAAATTGCAAACAAAGATGAATGATTCTTTTTTGGTTGATGGA
>JBAPLH010001201.1:0-91674 GCA_037897445.1 Ceriops zippeliana | reverse complement strand
ATTCCTAAGTAATGAGAATTTCTAATCACCTCATGTTAATCAGGCTCCTCTTGTTGTTACCAGGACTATTTTTTATGGAATAACCTAGAAATTAACTTTTGTTTCTTTCTTAATAACTATATTCATTTTGAAAAAAATGCCCGTGGACCATCAATTACATGAATCCATTCAATTTAACATTAAATTCAGTCTTTGATTTTGTATTGCATTTCTTCTTGATATTATTTGTTGATTTCAAAATTAGAGAGTTGCCCCTATCATTTTTGGTTAACAAGCCTCTTCTTTTGATTCCAAACACACTTTTTGATACATTGATCATGAAGTATAACATCTGTGGCTAAACAACATAGTATATTAATTGATTCAAACAAGTATAAACACCAATATAAATCCAAATCTATTTAAATCCATCGGCCAAAGGTGCCATTATTCTGGGTTTGCATTTCGTACAAATGTTAACTGGTTTAATTCCTAAATAATGAGAATTTCTAATCACCTCATGTTAATCAGGCTCATCTTGTTGTTACCAGAACTATTTTTCATGGAATAACCTTGAAATTAACTTTTGTTTCTTTCTTAATAACTATATTCATTTTGAAAAAAATGCCCGTGGACCATCAATTACATGAATCCATTCAATTTAACATTAAATTCAGTCCTTGATTTCGTATTGCATTTCTTCTTGATATTATTTGTTGAATTCAAAATTAGAGAGTTGCCCCTATCATTTTTGGTTAACAAGCCTCTTCTTTTGATTCCAAACACACTTTTTGATCCACTGATCATGAAATATAACACATGTGGCTAAACAACCTAGTATATTAATTGAATCAAACAAGTATAAACTCCAATAAAAATCGAAATGTATTTAAATCTATTAGCCACAGGAGCCATTCATCATGGTTTGCATTTCGTACAAATGTTAACTGGTTTAATTCCTAAATAATGAGAATTTCTAATCACCTCATGTTAATTAGGCTCCTCTTGTTGTTACCAGGACTATTTTTCATGCAATAACCTTGAAATTAACTTTTGTTTCTTTCTTAACAAATATATTCATTATGAAAAGAAATGCCTGTGGACCATCAATTACATGAATTCATTCAATTTAACAAACAATTGAGTTCTTGATTTTGAATTGCAGTTCTTATTGATATTAATTGTTGAGTTCAAAATTAGACAGTTCCTCCCATCATTTCTGGTTAGCAGGTTTCCTCTTTTGATTCCAAACACACTTTTTGATACATTGATCCTGAAATATAACACATGTGGCTAAAGAACCTAGTATATTGATTGAATGAAACAAGTATAAACACCAATAAAAATCGAAATCTATTTAAATCCATTAGCCAAAGGTGCCATTCATCATCATTTGCATTTCGTACAAATGTTAACTCATTTAATTCCTAAATAATGAGAATATCTAATCTCCTCATGTTAATTAGGATCCTCTTGTTGTTACCAGGACTATTTTTCATGCAATAACATTGAAATTAGCTTTTGTTTCCTCCTGAATAACTATATTTATTATGAAAAAAGTGCCCCTAGACCATTTATAAGATAAATTTATTCAATTTAACAACCAATGGAGTCCTTGATTTTGAATTGCATTTCTTATTGATATTAATTGTTGAATTCATAAATAGAGAGTTCCTCCCATCATTTTTGGTTAGCAAGTTTCCTCTTTTGATTACAAACACACTTTTTGATACATTGATCATGAAATATAACACATGTGGCTAAAGAACCTAGTATATTCATTCAATCAAACAAGTATAAACACCAATAAAAATAAAAAATCTATTTAAATCCATTAGCCAAAGGTGCCATTCATCACGGTTTGCATTTCGTACAAATGTTAACTCCTTTAATTCCTAAATAATGACAATTTCTAATCAACTCATGTTAATTAGGCTCCTCTTGTTGTTGCCAGTACTATTTTTCATGCAATAACCTTGAAATTAACTTTTCTTTCCTTCTGAATAACTATATTCATTATGAAAAAAGTGCCCCTAGACCATTTATAAGATGAATTCATTCAATTTAACAAACAATGGAGACCTTGCTTATGAATTGCATTTCTTATTGATAATAATTGTTGAATTCAAAAATAGAGAGTTCCTCCCATCATTTCTGGTTAGCAAGTTTCCTCATAAGTTGATTATGAAATATAGCACATGTGGCTAAACAAACTAGCATATTAATTGAATCAAACAAGTATAAACACCAATAAAAATCTAAATCTATTTAAATCAATCAAGCAAAGGCGCCATTCATCATGGTTTGCAATTCATACAAATGTTAACTAGTTTAATTGCTAATTAATAAGAATTTCTACTCACTTCATGTTAATTAGGCTCCTCTTGTTGTTACCAGGACTATTTTTCATGCAATAACCTTGAAATTAACTTTTTTTTCTTTCTTAATAACTATATTCATTATAAAAAAAATGCTCGTGGACCTTCAATTACATGACTTCATTCAATTTAACAAACAATTGAGTCCATGATTTTGAATTGTAGTTCTTATTGATATTAATTGTTGAATTCAAAAATAGACAGTTCCTCCCATCATTTCTGGTTAGCAAGTTTCCTCTTAGAATTCCTAACACACTTTTTGATACATTGATCATGAAATATGAGACATGTGACTAAAGAACCTAGTATATTAATTGAATCAAACAAGTATAAACACCAATAAAAATCGAAATCTATTTAAATCTATTAGCCAAAGGTGCCATTCATCATGGTTTGCATTTCCTACAAATGTTAACTGGTTTAATTCCTAAATAATGAGAATTTCTAATCACCTTATGTTAATTAGGCTCCTTTTGTTGTTACCAGGACTATTTTTCATGCAATAACCTTGAAATTAACTTTTGTTTCCTTTTGAATAAGTATATTCGTTATGAAAAAAGTGCCCGTAGACCATTTATAAGATGAATTCATTCAATTTAACAAACAATTGAGTTCTTGATTTTGACTTGCAGTTCTTATTGATATTAATTGTTGAATTCAAAAATAGACAGTTCCTCCCATCATTTCTGGTTAGGAAGTTTCCTCTTTTGATTACAAACACACTTTTTGATACATTGATCATGAAATATAACACATGTGGCTAAAGAACCTAGTATATTCATTGAATCAAACAAGTATAAACACCAATAAAAATAAAAAATCTATTTAAATCCTTTAGCCAAAGGTGTCATTCATCACGGTTTGCATTTCGTACAAATGTTAACTCGATTAATTCCTAAATAATGAGAATTTCTAATCACCTCATGTTAATTAGGCTCTTCTTGTTGTTACCAGGACTATTTTTCATGCAATAACATTGAAATTAACTTTTGTTTCCTCCTGAATAACTATATTTATTATGAAAAAAGTGCTCCTAGACCATTTATAAGATAAATTCATTCAATTTAACAAACAATGGAGTCCTTGATTTTGAATTGCATTTCTTATTGATATTAATTATTGAATTCAAAAATAGTGAGTTCCTCCCATCATTTCTGGTTAGCAAGTTTCCTCTTTTGATTACAAACACACTTTTTGATACATTCATCATGAAATATAACACATGTGGCTAAAGAACCTATATATTAATTGAATCAAACAAGTATAAACACCAATAAAAATCAAAAATCTATTTAAATCCATTAGCCAAAGGTGTCATTCATCATGGTTTGCATTTCGTACAAATGTTAACTGGTTTAATTCCTAAACAATGAGAATTTCTAATCACCTCATGTTAATTAGGCTCCTCTTGTTGTTACCAGGACTATTTTTCATGCAATAGCCTTGAAATTAACTTTTGTTTCCTCCTAAATAACTATATTCATTATGAAAAAAGTGCCCCTAAACCATTTATAAGATGAATTCATTCAATTTAACAAACAATAGATACCTTGATTTTGAATTGCATTTCTTATTGATATTAATTGTTAATTCAAAAATAGAGAGTTCCTGCCATCATTTCTAGTTAGCAAGTTTCCTCTTTTGATTCCAACCACGCTTTTTCATACGTTGATTATGAAATATAGCACATGTGGCTAAACAACCTATTATATTAATTGAATCAAACAAGTATAAACACCAATAAAAATCTGAATCTATTTAAATCAATCAAGCATTTCATACAAATGTTAACTAGTTTAATTGCTAAATAATAAGAATTTCTACTCACTTCATGTTAATTAGGCTCCTCTTGTTGCTGCCAGAACTATTTTTCATTCAATAACCTTGAAATTAACTTTTGTTTCTTTCTTCACAAATATATTCATTATGAAAAAAATGCCCGTGCACCATCAGTTACTTGAATTCATTCAATTTAACAAAAAATGGAGTTCTTGATTTTGAATTGCAATTGTTATTGATATTAATTGTTGAATTCAAAAATAGACAGTTCCTCCCATCATTTCTGGTTAGCAAGTTTCCTCTTTTGATTACAAACACACTTTTTGATACATTGATCATGAAATATAACACATGTGGCTAAAGAACCTAGTATATTCATTGAATCAAACAAGTATAAACACCAATAAAAATCAAAAATCTATTTAAATCCTTTAGCCAAAGGTGCCATTCATCATGGTTTGCATTTCGTACAAATGTTAACTCGTTTAATTCCTAAATAATGAGAATTTCTAATCACCTCATATTAATTAGGCTCCTCTTGTTGTTACTAGGACTATTTTTCATGCAATAACATTGAAATTAACTTTTGTTTCCTCCTTAATAACTATATTTATTATGAAAAAAGTGCCCCTAGACCATTTATAAGATAAATTCCATCAATTTAACAAACAATAGAGTCCTTGATTTTGAATTGCATTTCTTATTGATATTAATTGTTCAATTCAAAAATAGAGAGTTCCTCCCATCATTTCTGGTTAGCAAGCTTCCTCTTTTAATTACAAACACACTTTTTGATACATTCATCATGAAATATAACACATGTGGCTAAAGAACCTAGTATATTAATTGAATCAAACAAGTATAAACACCAATAAAAATCAAAAATCTATTTAAATCCATTAGCCAAAGGTGTCATTCATCATGGTTTGCATTTCGTACAAATGTTAACTGGTTTAATTCCTAAACAATGAGAATTTCTAATCACCTCATGTTAATTAGGTTCCTCTTGTTGTTACTAGGACTATTTTTCATGCAATAACCTTGAAATTAACTTTTGTTTCCTCCTAAATAACTATATTCATTATGAAAAAAGTGCCCCTAGACCATTTATAAGATGAATTCATTCAATTTAACAAACAATAGATACCTTGATTTTGAATTGCATTTCTTATTGATATTAATTGTTAATTCAAAAATAGAGAGTTCCTGCCATTATTTCTGGTTATCAAGTTTCCTCTTTTGATTCCAACCACGCTTTTTCATACGTTGATTATGAAATATAGCACATGTGGCTAAACAACTTATTATATTAATTGAATCAGACAAGTATAAACACCAATAAAAATCCGAATCTATTTAAATCAATCAAGCACTTCGTACAAACGTTAACTAGTTTAATTGCTAAATAATAAAAATTTCTACTCACTTCATGTTAATTAGGCTCCTCTTGTTGCTGCCAGAACTATTTTTCATTCAATAACCTTGAAATTAACTTTTGTTTCTTTCTTCACAAATATATTCATTATGAAAAAAATGCCCGTGCACTATTAGTTACTTGAATTCATTCAATTTAACAAAAAATAAAGTTCTTGATTTTGAATTGCAGTTGTTATTGATATTAATTGTTGAATTAAAAAATATACAGCTCCTCCCATCATTTCTGGTTAGCAAGTTTCCTCTTTTGATTCCAAACACACTTTTTGATACATTAATCATGAAATATAACACATGTGGCTAAAGAACCTAGTATATTGATTGAATCAAACAAGTATAAACACCAATAAAAATCGAAATCTATTTGAATCCATTAGCCAAAGATGCCATTCATCATGGTTTGCATTTCGTACAAATGTTAACTCGTTTAATTACTAAATAATGAGAATTTCTAATCACCTCATGTTAATTCGGCTCCTCTTGTTGTTACCAGGACTATTTTTAATGCAATAACCTTGAAATGAACTTTTGTTTCCTTCTAAATAACTATATTCATTGTGAAAAAAGTGCCCCTAGACCATTTATAAGATGAATTCATTCAATTTAACTAACAATGGAGACCTTGATTTTGAATTGTATTTGTTATTGATCTTAATTGTTGAATTCAAAAATAGAGAGTTCCACCCATGATTTCTGGTTAACAAGTTTCCTCTTTTGATTCAAAACACACTTTTTCATAAGTTGATTATGAAATATAGCACTTGTGGCTAAACAACCTAGTATATTAATTGAATCAAACAAGTGTAAACACCAATAAAAATCTAAATCTATTTAAATCAATTAAGCAAAGGCGCCATTCATCATGGTTTGCAATTCGTACAAATGTTAACTAGTTTAATTGCTAAATAATAAGAATTTCTACTCACCTCATGTTAATTAGGCTCCTCTTGTTGTTACCAGGACTATTTTTCATGCAATAACATTGAAATTAACTTTTGTTTCTTTCTTAATAACTATATTCATTAAGAAAAGAAAAAGCCCGTGGACCATCAATTACATGAATTCATTCAATTTAACAAACAATTGAGTCCTTGATTTTGAATTGTAGTTCTTATTGATATTAATTGTTGAATTCAAAAGTAGACAGTTCCTCCCATCATTTCTGGTTAGCAAGTTTTCTCTTTTGATTCCAAACACCCTTTTTGATACATTGATCTTGAAATATAACCCATGTGGCTAAAGAACCTAGTATATTAATTGAATCAAACAAGTATAAACACCAATAAAAATCGAAATCTACTTAAATCTATTAGCCAAAAGTGCCATTCATCATGGTTTGCATTTTGTACAAATGTTAAGTAGTTTAATTACAAAGTAATGAGAATTTCTAATCACCTCATGTTAATTTGGCTCCTCTTGTTGTTACCAGGACTATTTTTCATGCAATAACCTTGAACTTAACTTTTGTTTCCTTATGAATAACTATATTCTTTATGAAAAAAGTGTCCCGAGACCATTTATAAGATGAATTCATTCAATTTAAGAAACAATAAATACCTTGATTTTCAATGGCATTTCTTATTGATATTAATTATTGAATTCAAACATAGAGAGTTGCTGCCATCATTTCTAGTTAGCAAATTTCCTCTTTTGATTCCAAACACACTTTTTCATACGTTGATTATGAAATATAGCACATGTGGCTAAAAAAACTAGTACATTAATTGAATCAAACAAGTATAAACACCAATAAAAATCCAAATCTATTTAAATCAATCTCGCAAAGGTGCCATTCATCATGGTTTGCAATTCGTGCAAATGTTAACTTTTGATTACAAACACACTTTTTGATACATTGATCATGAAATATAACACATGTGGCTAAAGAACCTAGTATATTCATTGAAGCAAACAAGTATAAACACCAATAAAAATCAAAAATCTATTTAAATCCATTAGCCAAAGGTGCCATTCATCACGGTTTGCATTTCGTACAAATGTTAACTCGTTTAATTCCTAAATAATGAGAATTTTTAATGAACTCATGTTAATTAGGCTCCTCTTGTTATTACCAGTACTATTTTTCATTCAATAACCTTGAAATTAACTTTTGTTTCCTTCTGAATAACTATATTCATTATGAAAAAAGTGCCCTTAGACCATTTATAAGATGAATTCATTCAATTTAACAAACAATGGAGACCTTGCTTTTGAATTGCATTTCTTATTGATATTAATTGTTCAATTCAAAAATAGAGAGTTCCTCCCATCTTTTCTGGTTAGCAAGTTTCCTCTTTTGATTCCAAACACACTTTTTCATAAGTTGATTATGAAATATAGCACATGTGGCTAAACAACCTAGTATATTAATTGAATCTAACAAGTATAAACACCAATAAAAATCTAAATCTATTTAAATCAATCAAGCAAAGGCGCCATTCACATGGTTTGCAATTCGTACAAATGTTAACTAGTTTAATTGCTAAATAATAAGAATTTCTACTCACTTTAAGTTAATTAGGCTCCTCTTGTTGTTACCAAGACTATTTTTCATGCAATAACCTTGAAATTAACTTTTGTTTCTTTCTTAATAACTATATTCACTATAAAAAAAATGCCTGTGGACCTTCAATTACATGACTTCATTCAATTTAACAAACAATTGAGTCCATGATTTTGAATTGCAGTTCTTATTGATATTAATTGTTGAATTCAAAAATAGACAGTTCCTCCCATCATTTCTGGTTAGCAAGTTTCCTCTTTGAATTCCAAACACACTTTTTGATACATTGATCATGAAATATGAGACATGTGGCTAAAGAACCTAGTATATTAATTGAATCAAACAAGTATAAACCCCAATGAAAATCGAAATCTATTTAAATCTATTAGCCAAAGGTGCCATTCATCATGGTTTGCATTTCGTACAAATGTTAACTGGTTTAATTCCTAAATAATGAGAATTTCTAATCTCCTTATGTTAATTAGGCTCCTTTTGTTGTTACCAGGACTATTTCTCATGCAACAACCTTGAAATTAACTTTTGTTTCCTTCTGAATAAGTATATTCATTATGAAAAAAGTGCCGGTAGACCATTTATAAGATGAATTCATTCAATTTAACAAACAATGGAGACCTTGATTTTGAATTGCATTTCTTATTGATATTAATTGTTGAATTAAAAAATAGACAGTTCCTCCCATCATTTCTGGTTAGCAAGTTTCCTCTTTGAATTCCAAACACACTTTTTGATACATTGACCATGAAATATGTCACATGTGGCTAAAGAACCTAGTATATTAATTGAATCAAACAAGTATAAACACCAATAAAAATCGAAATCTATTTAAATCTATTAGCCAAAGGTGTCATTCATCATGGTTTACATTTCGTATAGGTGTTAACTGGTTTAATTCCTAAATAATGAGAATTTCTAATCACCTCATGTTAATTAGGCTCCTCTTGTTGTTACCAGGACTATTTTTCATGCAATAACCTTGAAATTAACTTTTGTTTCCTTTTAAATAACTATATTCATTATGAAAAAAAGTGCCCCTATACCATTTATAAGATGAATTCATTCAATTTAACAAACAATGGAGACCTACCTTTTGAATTGCATTTCTTATTGATATTAATTGTTGAATTCAGAAATAGAGAGTTCCTCCCATCATTTCTGGTTAGCAAGTTTCCTCTTTTGATGCCAAACACACTTTTTGATACATTGATCATGAATTATAACACATGTGGCTAAAGAACCTAGTATATTAATTGAATAAAACAAGTATAAACACAAATAAAATTCAAAATCTATTTAAATCCATTAGCCAAAGGTGCCATTCATTATGGTTTGCATTTCGTACAAATGTTAACTGGTTTAGTTCCAAAATAATGAGAATTTCTAATGACCTCATGTTCATTAGGCTCCTCTTGTTGTTACCAGGACTATTTTTCATGCAATAACCTTGAAATTAACTTTTGTTTATGAAAAAAAAGCCCTTATACCATTTATAAGATGAATTCATTCAATTTAACAAACAATGGAGGCCTTGATTTTGAATTGCATTTCTTATTGATATTAATTGTTGAATTCACAAATAGACAGTTCCTCCCATCATCTTTGGTTAGCAAGTTTCCTCTGTTGATTCCAAACACACTTTTTGATATATTGATCATGAAATATAACACATGTGGCTAAAGAACCTAGTATATTAATTGAATCAAACAAGTATAAACACCAATAAAAATCGAAATCTATTTAAATCCATTAGCCAAAGTTGCCATTCATCATGGTTTGCATTTCGTACAAATGTTAACTAGTTTAATTCCTAAATAATGAGAATGTCTAATCACCTCATGTTAATTAGGCTCCTCTTGTTGTTACCAGGACTATTTTTCTTGCAATAACCTTGAAATTAACTTTTGTTTCCTTTTAAATGACTATATTCATTATGAAAAAAGTGCCCCTAGACCATTTATAAGATGAATTCATTCAATTTAACAAATAATGGAGACCTTGCTTTTGAATTGCATTTCTTATTGATATTAATTGTTGAATTCAAAAATAGACAGTTCCTCCCATCATTTCTGGTTAGCAAGTTTCCTCTTTTGATGCCAAACACACTTTTTGATACCTTGATCATGAAATATAACACATGTGGCTAAAGAACCTAGTATATTAATTGAATAAAACAAGTATAAACACAAATAAAAATTGAAATCTATTTAAATCCATTAGCCAAAGGTGCCATTCATTATGGTTTGCATTTCGTACAAATGTTAACTGGTTTAGTTCCAAAATAATGAGAATTTCTAATCACCTCAGGTTCATTAGGCTCCTCTTGTTGTTACCAAGACTATTTTTCATGCAATAACCTTGAAATTAACTTTTGTTTCCTCCTGAATAACTATATTCATTATGAAAAAAGAGCCCCTAGACCATTTATAAGATGAATTCATTCAATTTAACAAACAATGGAGGCCTTGATTTTGAATTGCATTTCTTATTGATATTAATTGTTGAATTCAAAAATAGACAGTTCCTCCCATCATCTCTGGTTAGCAAGTTTCCTCTTTTGATTCCAAACACACTTTTTGATACATTGATCATGAAATATAACACATGTGGCTAAAGAACCTAGTATATTAATTGAATCAAACAAGTATAAATACCAATAAAAATCGAAATCTATTTAAATCCATTAGCCAAAGTTGCCATTCATCATGGTTTGCATTTCGTACAAATGTTAACTGGTTTAATTCCTAAATAATGAGAATTTCTAATCACCTCATGTTAATTAGGCTCCTCTTGTTATTACCAGGACTATTTTTCATGCAATAACAGTGAAATTAACTTTTGTTTCCTTCTAAATAACTATATTCATTATGAAAAAAGTGCCCCTAGACCATTTATAAGATGAATTCATTCAATTTAACAAACAATGAAGACCTTGCTTTTGAATTGCATTTCTTATTGATATTAATTGTTGAATTCAAAAATAGAGAGTTCCACCCATCATTTCTGGTTAGCAAGTTTCCTCATAAGTTGATTATGGAATATAGCACATGTGGCTAAACAACCTAGTATATTAATTGAATCAAACATGTATAAACACCAATAAAAATCTAAATCTATTTAAATCAATCAAGCAAAGGCGCCATTAATCATGGTTTGCAATTCATACAAATGTTAACTAGTTTAATTGCTAAATAATAAGAATTTCTACTCACCTCATGTTAATTAGGCTCCTCTTGTTGTTACCAGGACTATTTTTCATGCAATAACCTTGAAATTAACTTTTGTTCCTTTCTTAATAACTATATTCATTAAGAAAAAAAATGCCTGTGGACCATCAATTACATGAATTCATTCAATTTAACAAACAATTGAGTCCTTGATTTTGAATTGCAGTTCTTATTGATATTAATTGTTGAATTCAAAAATAGACAGTTCCTCCCATCATTTATGGTTAGCAAGTTTCCTCTTTTGATTCCAAACACCCTTTTTGATACATTGATCTTGAAATATAACATATGTGGCTAAAGAACCTAGTATATTAATTGAATCAAACAAGTATAAACACGAATAAAAATCGAAATCTATTTAAATCTATTAGCCAAAAGTGCCATTCATCATGGTTAGCATTTCGTACAAATATTAAGTAGTTTAATTACTAAGTAATGAGAATTTCTAATCACCTCATGTTAATTAGGCTCCTCTTGTTGTTACCAGGACTATTTTTCATGCAATAACCTTGAACTTAACTTTTGTTTCCTTATGAATAACTATATTCTTTATGAAAAAAGTGCCCCGAGACCATTTATAAGATGAACTCATTCAATTTAAGAAACAATAAATACCTTGATTTTGAATTGCATTTCTTATTGATATTAATTATTGAATTCAAAAATAGAGAGTTCCTACCATCATTTCTATTCAGCAAATTTCCTCTTTTGATTCCAAACACACTTTTTCATACGTTGATTATGAAATATAGCACATGTGGCTAAAGAAACTAGTATATTAATTGAATCAAACAAGTATAAACACCAATAAAAATCCAAATCTATTTAAATCAATCTCGCAAAGGTGCCATTCATCATGGATTGCAATTTGTACAAATGTTAACTAGTTTAATTGTTAAATAATACTCACTTCATGTTAATTAGGCTCCTCTTGTTGCTACCAGAACTATTTTTCATGGAATAGCTTTGAAATTAACTTTTGTTTCTTTCTTAACAAACATATTCATTATGAAAAAAATGCCCGTGCACCATCAGTTACTTGAATTCATTAAATTTAACAAACAATGGAGTTCTTGATTTTGAATTGCAGTTCTTATTGACATTAATTGTTAAATTCAAAAATAGACAGTTCCTCCCATCATTTCGGGTTAGCAAGTTTCCTCTTTTGATTCCAAACACACCTTTTGATACATTGATCATCAAATATAACACATGTGGCTAAAGAACCTAGTATATTAATTGAATCAAACAAGTATAAACACCAATAAAAATTGAAATCTATTTAAATCTATTAGCCACAAGAGCCATTCATCACGGTTTGCATTTCGTACAAATGTTAACTGGTTTAATTCCTAAATAATGAGAATTTCAAATCACCTCATGTTAATTTGGCTCTTCTTGTTGTTACCAGGACTATTTTTCATGCAATAACCTTGAAATTAACTTTTGTTTCTTTCTTAATAACTATATTCATTATGAAAAAAAATGTCCGTGGACCATCAATTACATGAATTCATTCAGTTTAACAAACAATTGAGTGCTTGATTTTGAATTGCAGTTCTTATTGATATTAATTGTTGAATTCAAAAATAGACAGTTCCTCCCATCATTTCTGGTTAGCAGGTTTCCTCTTTTGATTCCAAACACACTTTTTGATACATTGATCATGAAATATAACACATGTGGCTAATGAACCTAGTATATTGATTGAATCAAACAAGTATAAACACCAATAAAAATCGAAATCTATTTAAATCCATCAGCCAAAGGTGCCATTCATCACGGTTTGCATTTCGTACAAATGTTAACTTGTTTAATTCCTAAATAATGAGAATTTCTAATCAACTCATGTTAATTAGGCTCCTCTTGTTATTACCAGTACTATTTTTCATTCAATAACCTTGAAATTAACTTTTGTTTCCTTCTGAATAACTATATTCATTATGAAAAAAGTGCCCCTAGACCATTTATAAGATGAATTCATTCAATTTAACAAACAATGGAGACCTTGCTTTTGAATTGCATTTCTTATTGATATTAATTGTTGAATTCAAAAATAGAGAGTTCCTCCCATCATTTCTGGTTAGCAAGTTTTCTCTTTTGATTCCAAACACACTTTTTCATAAGTTGATTATGAAATATAGCACATGTGGCTAAACAACCTAGTATATTAATTGAATCTAACAAGTATAAACACCAATAAAAATCTAAATCTATTTAAATCAATCAAGCAAAGGTGCCATTCACATGGTTTGCAATTCGTACAAATGTTAACTAGTTTAATTGCTAAATAATAAGAATTTCTACTCACTTTAAGTTAATTAGGCTCCTCTTGTTGTTACCAGGACTATTTTTCATGCAATAACCTTGAAATTAACTTTTGTTTCTTTCTTAATAACTATATTCATTATGAAAAAAAAATGCCCGTGGACCTTCAATTACATGACTTCATTCAATTTAACAAACAATTGAGTCCATGATTTTGAATTGCAGTTCTTATTGATATTAATTGTTGAATTCAAAAATAGACAGTTCCTCCAATCATTTCTGGTTAGCAAGTTTCCTCTTTTGATTCCAAACACACTTTTTGATACATTGATCATGAAATATAACACATGTGGCTAAGGAAACTAGTATATTGATTGAATCAAACAAGTATAAACACCAATAAAAATCGAAATCTATTTAAATCCATTAGTCAAAGTTGTCATTCATCATGGTTTGCATTTCGTACAAATGTTAACTGGTTTAATTTCTAATTAATGAGAATTTCTAATCACCTCATGTTAATTAGGCTCCTCTTGTTGATACCAGGACTATTTTTCATGCAATAACCTTGAAATTAACTTTTGTTTCCTTCTAAATAACTATATTCATTATGAAAAAAGTGCCCCTAGACCATTTATAAGATGAATTCATTCAATTTAACAAACAATGGAGACCTTCCTTTTGAATTGCATTTCTGATTGATATTAATTGTTGAATTCAAAAGTAGACAGTTCCTCCCATCATTTCTGGTTAGCAAGTTTTCTCTTTTGATTCCAAACACCCTTTTTGATACATTGATCTTGAAATATAACTCATGTGGCTAAAGAACCTAGTATATTAATTGAATCAAACAAGTATAAACACCAATAAAAATCGAAATCTATTTAAATCTATTAGCCAAAAGTGCCACTCATCATGGTTAGCATTTCGTACAAATGTGAAGTAGTTTAATTACTAAATAATGAGAATTTCTAATCACCTCATGTTCATTAGGCTCCTCTTGTTGTTACCAGGACTATTTTTCATGCAAAAATCTTGAAATTAACTTTTGTTTCCTCCTGAATAACTATATTCATTATGAAAAAAGTGCCCTAGACCATTTATAAGATGAATTCATTCAATTTAACAAACAATGGAGGCCTTGATTTTGAATTGCATTTCTTATTGATATTAATTGTTGAATTCAAAAATAGACAGTTCCTCCCATCATTTCTAGTTAGCAAGTTTCCTCTTTTGATTCCAAACACACTTTTTCATAAGTTGATTATGAAATATAGCACATGTGGCTAAACAAACTAGTATATTAATTGAATCAAACAAGTATAAACACCAATAAAAATCCAAATCTATTTAAATCAATCACGCAAAGGTGCCATTCATCGTGGTTTGCAATTCGTACAAATGTTAACTAGTTTAATTGCTAAATAATAAGAATTTCTACTCACTTTATGTTAATTAGGCTCCTTTTGTTGCTACCAGAACTATTTTTCATGGAATAACCTTGAAATTAACTTTTGTTTCTTTCTTAACAAATATATTCATTATGAAAAAAATGCCCGTGCACCATCAGTTACATGAATTCATTCAATTTAACAAACAATTGAGTCCTTGATTTTGAATTGTAGTTCTTATTGATATTAATTGTTGAATTCAAAAACAGACAGTTCCTCCCATCATTTCTGGTTAGCAAGTTTCCTCTTTTGATTCCAAACACCCTTTTTGATACATTGATCTTGAAATATAACACATGTGGCTAAAGAACCTAGTATATTAATTGAATCAAACAAGTATAAACACCAATAAAAATCGAAATCTATTTAAATCTATTAGCCACAGGAGCCATTCATCATGGTTTGCATTTCGTACAAATGTTAACTGGTTTAATTCCTAAATAATGAGAATTTCTAATCACCTTATGTTAATTAGGCTGCTCTTGTTGTTACCAGGACTATTTTTCATGCAATAACATTGAAATTAACTTTTGTTTCCTCCTGAATAACAATATTCGTTATGAAAAAAGTGCCCCTAGACCATTTATAAGATGAATTCATTCAATTTAACAAACAATGGAGTCCTTGATGTTGAATTGCATTTCTTATTGATATTAATTGTTGAATTCAAAAATAGTGAGTTCCTCCCATCATTTCTGGTTAGCAAGTTTCCTCTTTTGATTCCAAACACACTTTTTGATACATTGATCATGAAATATAACACATGTGGCTAAAGAACCTAGTATATTAATTGAATCAAACAAGTATAAACACCAATAAAAATAAAAAATCTTTTTAAATCCATTAGCCAAAGGTGCCATTCATCATGGTTTACATTTCGTACAGGTGTTAACTGGTTTAATTCCTAAATGATGAGAATTTCTAATCACCTCATGTTAATTAGGCTCCTCTTGTTGTTACCAAGACTATTTTTCATTCAATCACCTTGAAATTAACTTTTGTTTCTTTCTTAATAACTATATTCATTATGAAAAGAAATGCCTGTGGACGATCAATTACATGAATTCATTCAATTTAACAAACAATAGAGGCCTTGATTTTGAATTGCATTTCTTATTGATATTAATTGTTGAATTCAAAAATAGACAGTTCCTCCCATCATCTGTGGTTAGCAAGTTTCCTCTTTTGATTCCAAACAGACTTTTTGATACATTGATCATGAAATATAACACATGTGGCTAAAGAACCTAGTATATTGATTGAATCAAACAAGTATAAACACCAATAAAAATCGAAATCTATTTAAATCCAGTAGCCAAAGTTGTCATTCATCATGGTTTGCATTTCGTACAAATGTTAACTGGTTTAATTCCTAAATAATGAGAATTTCTAATCACCTCATGTTAATTAGGCTCCTCTTGTTGATACCAAGACTATTTTTCATGCAATAACCTTGAAATTAACTTTTGTTTCCTTCTAAATAACTATATTCATTATGAAAAAAGTGCCCCTAGACCATTTATAAGATGAATTCATTCAATTTAACAAACAATGGAGACCTTGCTTTTGAATTGCATTTCTTATTGATATTAATTGTTGAATTCAAAAATAGAGAGTTCCTCCCATCATTTCTGGTTTGCAAGTTTCCTCATAAGTTGATTATGAAATATAGCACATGTGGCTAAACAACCTAGTATATTAATTGAATGAAACAAGTATAAACACCAATAAAAATCTAAATCTATTTAAATCAATCAAGCAAAGGCGCCATTCATCATGTTTTGCAATTCGTACAAATGTTAACTAGTTTAATTGCTAAATCATAAGAATTTCTACTCACCTCATGTTAATTAGGCTCCTCTTGTTGTTACCAGGACTATTTTTCATTGAATAACCTTGAAATTAACTTTTGTTTCTTTCTTAATCACTATATTCATTAAGAAAAAAAATGCCCGTGGACCATCAATTACATGAATTCATTCAATTTAACAAACAATTGAGTCCTTGATTTTGAATTGCAGTTCTTATTGATATTAATTGTTGAATTCAAAAATAGACAGTTCCTCCCATCATTTCTGGTTAGCAAATTTCCTCTTTTGATTCCAAACACACTTTTTGATACATTGATCATGAAATATGACACATGTGGCTAAAGAACCTAGTATATTAATTCAATCAAACAAGTATAAACACTAATAAAAATTGAAATCTATTTAAATATATTAGCCAAAGGTGCCATTCATCATGGTTTGCATTTCGTACAAATGTTAAGTAGTTTAATTACTAAATAATGAGAATTTCTAATCACCTCATGTTAATTTGGCTCCTCTTGTTGTTACCAGGACTATTTTTCATGCAATAACCTTGAAATTAACTTTTGTTTCTTTCTTAATAACTATATTCATTATGAAAAAAAAATGCCCGTGGACCTTCAATTACATGACTTCATTCAATTTAACAAACAATTGAGTCCTTGATTTTCAATTGCAGTTCTTATTGATATTAATTGTTGAATTCAAAAATAGACAGTTCCTCCCATCATTTCTGGTTAGCAAGTTTTCTCTTTTGATTCCAAACACACTTTTTGATACATTGATCATGAAATATGACACATGTGGCTAAAGAACCTAGTATATTAATTCAATCAAATAAGTATAAACACTAATAAAAATTGAAATCTATTTAAATCTATTAGCCAAAGGTGCCATTCATCATGGTTTGCATTTCATACAAATGTTAAGTAGTTTAATTACTAAATAATGAGAATTTCTAATCACCTCATGTTAATTTGGCTCCTCTTGTTGTTACCAGGACTATTTTTCATGCAATAACCTTGAAATTAACTTTTGTTTCTTTCTTAATAACTATATTCATTATGAAAAAAAATGCCCGTGTACCTTCAATTACATGACTTCATTCAATTTAACAAACAATTGAGTATTTGATTTTGAATTGCATTTCTTATTGATATTAATTGTTGAATTCAAAAGTAGACAGTTCCTCCCATCATTTCTGGTTAGCAAGTTTTCTCTTTTGATTCCAAACACCGTTTTTGATACATTGATCTTGAAATATAACACATGTGGCTAAAGAACCTAGTATATTAATTGAATCAAACAAGTATAAACACCAATAAAAATCGAAATCTATTTAAATCTATTAGCCAAAAGTGCCACTCATCATGGTTAGCATTTCGTACAAATGTGAAGTAGTTTAATTACTAAATAATGAGAATTTCTAATCACCTCATGTTCATTAGGCTCCGCTTGTTGTTACCAGGACTATTTTTCATGCAAAAACCTTAAAATTAACTTTTGTTTCCTCCTGAATAACTATATTCATTATGAAAAAAGTGCCCTAGACCATTTATAAGATGAATTCATTCAATTTAACAAACAATGGAGGCCTTGATTTTGAATTGCATTTCTTATTGATATTAATTGTTGAATTCAAAAATAGACAGTTCCTCCCATCATTTCTAGTTAGCAAGTTTCCTCTTTTGATTCCAAACACACTTTTTCATAAGTTGATTATGAAATATAGCACATGTGGCTAAACAAACTAGTATATTAATTGAATCAAACAAGTATAAACACCAATAAAAATCAAAAATCTTTTTAAATCCATTAGCCAAAGGTGCCATTCATCATGGTTTGCATTTCGTATAGGTGTTAACTAGTTTAATTCCTAAATAATGAGAATTTCTAATCACCTCATGTTAATTTGGCTCCTCTTGTTGTTACCAGGACTATTTTTCATGCAATAACATTGAAATTAACTGTTATTTCCTCCTGAATAACTATATTCGTTATGAAAAAAGTGCCCCTAGACCATTTATAAGATGAATTCAATCAATTTAACAAACAATGGAGTCCTTGATTTTGAATTGCATTTCTTATTGATATTAATTGTTGAATTCAAAAATAGAGAGTTCCTGCCATCATTTCTGGTTAGCAAATTTCCTCTTTTGATTCCAAACACACTTTTTCATACGTTGATTATGAAATATAGCACATGTGGCTAAACAAACTAGTATATTAATTGAATCAAACAAGTATAAACACCAATAAAAATCCAAATCTATTTAAATCAATCACGCAAAGGTGCCATTT
Organism: Ceriops zippeliana; assembly: GCA_037897445.1. Classification (NCBI taxonomy): domain Eukaryota; kingdom Viridiplantae; phylum Streptophyta; class Magnoliopsida; order Malpighiales; family Rhizophoraceae; genus Ceriops; species Ceriops zippeliana. The sequence continues at coordinate 72,528 of JBAPLH010001201.1, read as the reverse complement.
ATCATGGTTTGCAATTCGTACAAATGTTAACTAGTTTAATTGCTAAATAATAAGAATTTCTACTCACTTTATGTTAATTAGGCTCCTTTTGTTGCTACCAGAACTATTTTTCATGGAATAACATTGAAATTATCTTTTGTTTCTTTCTTAACAAATATATTCATTATGAAAAAAATGCCCGTGCACCATCAGTTACTTGAATTCATTCAATTTAACAAACAATGGAGTTCTTGATTTTGAATTGCAGTTCTTATTGATATTAATTATTGAATTCAAAAATAGACAATTCCTCCCATCATTTCTAGTTAGCAAGTTTCCTCTTTTCATTCCAAACACACCTTTTGACACATTGATCATGAAATATAACACATGTGGCTAAAGAACCTAGTATATTAATTGAATCAAACAAGTATAAACACCAATAAAAATCAAAATCTATTTAAATCTATTAGCCACAGGAGCCATTCATCATGGTTTGCATTTCGTACAAATGTTAACTGGTTTAATTCCTAAATAATGAGAATTTCTAATCACCTTATGTTAATTAGGCTCCTCTTGTTGTTACCAGGACTATTTTTCATGCAATAACATTGAAATTAACTGTTGTTTCCTCCTGAATAACTATATTCATTATGAAAAAAGTGCCCCTAGACCATTTATAAGATGAATTCAATCAATTTCACAAACAATGGAGTCCTTGATTTTGAATTGCATTTCTTATTGATATTAATTGTTGAATTCAAAAATAGAGAGTTCCTCCCATCATTTCTGGTTAGCAAGTTTCCTCTTTTGATTCCAAACACACTTTTTGATACATTGATCATGAAATATAACACATGTGGCTAAAGAACCTAGTATATTAATTGAATCAAACAAGTATAAACACCAATAAAAATCAAAAATCTTTTTAAATCCATTAGCCAAAGGTGCCATTCATCATGGTTTGCATTTCGTATAGGTGTTAACTAGTTTAATTCCTAAATAATGAGAATTTCTAATCACCTCATGTTAATTAGGCTCCTCTTGTTGTTACCAGGACTATTTTTAATGCAATAACCTTGAAATTAACTTTTGTTTCCTTCTAAATAACTATATTCATTGTGAAAGAAGTGCCCCTAGACCATTTATAAGATGAATTCATTCAATTTAACTAACAATGGAGACCTTGATTTTGAATTGTATTTGTTATTGATATTAATTGTTGAATTCAAAAATAGAGAGTTCCACCCATCATTTCTGGTTGGCAAGTTTCCTCTTTTGATTCAAAACACACTTTTTCATAAGTTAATTATGAAATATAGCAATTGTGGCTAAACAACCTAGTATATTACTTGAATCAAATAAGTATAAAGACCAATAAAAATCCAAATCTATTTAAATCAATCAAGCAAAGGCGCCATTCATCATGGTTTGAAATACGTACAAATGTTAACTAGTTTAATTGCTAAATAATAAGAATTTCTACTCACCTCATGTCAATTAGTCTCCTCTTGTTGTTACCAGGACTATTTTTCATGCAATAACCTTGAAATTACCTTTTGTTTCTTTCTTAATAACCATATTAATTTTGAAAAAAATGCCCGTGGACCATCAATTACATGAATTCATTCAATTTAACATTAAATTCAGTCCTTGATTTTGAATTGCATTTCTTCTTGATATTATTTGTTGAATTCAAAATTAAAGAGTTGCTCCCTTGATTTTTGGTTAACAAGCCTCTTCTTTTGATTCCAAACACACTTTTTGATACATTGATCATGAAGTATAACACATGTGGCTAAACAACCAAGTATATTAATTGATTCAAACAAGCATAAACACTAATAAAAATCCAAATCCATTAAAATCCATTGGCAAAAGGTGCCATTCATCTGTGTTTGCATTTCGTACGAATGTTTACTAGTTTAAATCCTAAATAATGAGAATTTCTAATCACCTCATGTTAATTAGGCTCCTCTTGTTCTTACCAGGACTATTTTTCATGCAATAACCTTGAAATTAACTTTTGTTTCTTTCTTAATAACCATATTCATTTTGAAAAAAATGCCCGTGGACCATCAATTACATGAATTCATTCAATTTAACAAACAATTCAGTCCTTGATTTTGAATTGCATTTCTTCTTGATATTATTTGTTGCATTCAAAATTAAAGAGTTGCTCCCTTCATTTTTGGTTAACAAGCCTCTTCTTTTGATTCCAAACACACTTTTTGATACATTGATCATGAAGTATAACACATGTGGCTAAACAACCTAGTATATTAATTGATTCAAACAAGTATAAACACTAATAAAAATCCAAATCCATTTAAATCCATTGGCAAAAGGTGCCATTCATCAGGGTTTGCATTTCGTACAAATGTTCACTGGTTTAATTCCTAAATAATGAGAATTTCTAATCACCTCATATTAATTAGGCTCCTCTTGTTGTTACCAGGACTATTTTTCATGCAATAACCTTGAAATTAACATCTGTTTCTTTCTTAATACCTATATTCATTTTGAAAATAATGCTCGTGGACCATCAATTACATGAATTCATTCAATTTAACAAACAATTCAGTCCTTGATTTTGAATTGCATTTCTTATTGATATTATTTGTTGAATTCAAAATCAGAGAGTTTCTCTCATCATTTCTAGTTAGCAAGTTTCCTCTTTTGATTTCAAACACACTATTTGACACAGTGATCATGATATATAACACATGTGGCTAAACAACCTAGTATATTAATTGATTCAAACAAGTATAAACACCAATAAAAATTCAAATCTATTTAAATCCATCGGCCAATGGTGCCATTCATCATGGTTTGCATTTCGTACAAATGTTAACTGGTTTCATTCCAAAATAATGAGAATTTCTAATCGGCTCATGTTAATCAGGCTCCCTTTCTTGTTTCTAGGACTATTTTTCATGCAATAACTTTGAAATTAACCTTTGTTTCTTTCTTAATAACTATATTCATTTTGAAAAAAATACCCGTGGACCATGAATTACATGAATTCATTCAATTTAACATTCAATTCAGTCCTTGATTTTGAATTGCATTTCTTGTTGATATTATTTGTTGAATTCAAAATTAAAGAGTTGCTCACTTCGTTTTTGGTTAACAAGCCACTTCTTTTGATTCCAAACACACTTTTTGATATATTGATCATGAAATAGAACACATGTGGCTAAACAACATATTATATTAATTGATTCAAACAAGTATAAACACTAATAAAAATCCAAATCTATTTAAATCCATCGGTCAAAGGCGCCATTATTCTGGGTTTGCATTTCGTACAAATGTTAACTGGTTTAATTCCTAAATAATGAGAATTTCTAATCACCTCATGTTAATTAGTCTCCTCTTATTGTTACCAGGACTATTTTTCATACAATAACCTTGAAATTAACATTTGTTTCTTTCTTAATAACTACATTCATTTTGAAAAAAATGCACGTGGACCATCAATTACATGAATCCATTCAATTTAACATTAAATTCAGTCTTTGATTTTGAATTGCATTTCTTATTGATATTATTTGTTGAATTCAAAATTAGAGAGTTGCTCCCATCATTTTTGGATAACAAGCCTCGTGTTTTGATTCCAAACACACTTTTTGATACATTGATCATGAAGTATAGCACATGTGGCTAAACAACCAAGTATATTAATTGATTCAAACAAGTATAAATACTAATAAAAATCCAAATCCATTAAAATCCATTAGCAAAAGGTGCCATTCATCTGCGTTTGCATTTTGTACGAATGTTTACTGGTTTAAATCCTAAATAATGAGAATTTCTAATCACCTCATGTTAATTAGGCTCCTCTTGTTGTTACCAGGACTATTTTTCATGCAATAACCTTGAAATTAACTTTTGTTTCTTTCTTATTAACCATATTCATTTTGAAAAAAATGCCCGTGGACCATCAATTATATGAATCCATTCAATTTAACATTAAATTCAGTCCTTGATTTTGAATTGCATTTCTTCTTGATATTATTTGTTGCATTCAAAATTAAAGAGTTGCTGCCTTCATTTTTGGTTAACAAGCCTCTTCTTTTGATTCCAAACACACTTTTTGATACATTGATAATGAAATATAACACATGTGGCTAAATAACCTAGTATATTAATTGATTCAAACAAGTATAAACACCAATAAAAATCCAATTCTATTTAAATCCACAGGAAAATGTGCCATTCATCAGGGTTTGCATTTCGTACAAATGTTAACTGGTTTAATTCCTAAATAATGACAATTTCTAATCACCTAATGTTAATTAGGCTCCTCTTGTTGTTACCAGGACTATTTTTCATGCAATAACTTTGAAATTAACTTTTATTTCTTTATTAATAACTATATTCATTTTGAAAAAAATGCCCGTGGACCATCAATTACATGAATTCATTCAATTTAACAAACAATTCAGTCCTTGATTTTGAATTGCATTTCTTATTGATATTATTTGTTGAATTCAAAATTAGAGAGTTGGTCCCTTCATTTTTGGTTAACAAGCCTCTTCTTTTGATTCCAAACACATTTTTTGATACATTGATCATGAAGTATAACACATGTGGCTAAACAACCTAGTATATTAATTGATTCAAACAAGTATAAACACCAATAAAAATCCAAATCTATTTAAATCCATTGGCCAAAGGTGCCATTATTCTGGGTTTGCATTTCGTACAAATGTCAACTGGTTTAATTCGTAAATATGAGAATTTCTAATCACCTCATGTTAATTAGGGTCTTCTTGTTGTTACCAGGACTATTTATCATGCAATAACCTTGAAATTTACTTTTGTTTCTTTCTTAATAACCATATTCATTTTGAAAAAAATTCCCGTGGACCATCAATTGCATGAATCCTTTCAAATTAACAAACAATTTAGTCCTTGATTTTGAATTGCATTTCTTATTGATATTATTTGTTGAATTCAAAATCAGAGAGTTTCTCCCATCATTTCTAGTTTGCAAGTTTCCTCTTTGTATTTCAAACACACTGTTTGACACATTGATCATGAAATATAACATATGTGGCCAAACAACCTAGTATACTAATTGATTCAAACAAATCTAAACACCAATAAAAATCCAAATCTATTTAAATCCATCAGCCAATGGTGCCATTCATCATGGTTTGCATTTCGTACAAATGTTAACTGGTTTAATTCCTAAATAATGAGAATTTCTTTTCAGCTCATGTTAATCAAGCTCCCCTTCTTGTTACCAGGACTATTTTTCATGCAATAACTTTGAAATTAACTTTTGTTTCTTTCTTAATAACTATATTCATTTTGAAGAAAATGCCCATGGACCATGAATTACATGAATTCATTCAATTTAACATTCAATTCAGTCTTTGATTTTCAATTGCATTTCTTGTTGATATTATTTGTTGAATTGAAAATTATAGAGTTGCTCCCATCATTTTTGGTTAACAAGCCTCTTCTTTTGATTCCAAACACACTTTTTGATACATTGATCATGAAATAGAACACATGTGGCCAAACAACATATTATATTAATTTATTCAAACAAGTCTAAACACCAATAAAAATCCAAATCTATTTAAATCCATCGGCCAAAGGTGCCATTATTCTGGGTTTGCATTTCATACAAATGTTAACTGGTTTAATTCCTAAATAATGAGAATTTCTAATCACCTCATGTTAATTAGGCTCCGCTTGTTGTTACCAGGACTATTTTTCATGCAATAACCTTGAAATTAACATTTGTTTCTTTCTTAATAACCATATTCATTTTGAAAAAAATGCCTGAGGACCATCAATTACATAAATTCATTCAATTTAACAAACAATTCAGTCCTTGATTTTGAATTGCATCTCTTATTGATATTATTTGTTGAATTCAAAATTAGAGAAATGCTCCTATCATTTTTGATTAACAAGCCTCTTCTTTTGATTCCAAACACACTTTTTGATACATTGATCATGAAGTATAACACATGTGGCTAAACAACCTAGTATATTAATTGATTTAAACAAGTATAAATACTAATAAAAATCAAAATCCATTTAAATCCATTGGCAAAAGGTGTCATTCATCTGGGTTTGCATTTTGTACAAATGTTTACTGGTTTATTTCCTAAATAATGAGAATTTCTAATCACCTCATGTCAATTAGGCTCCTCTTGTTGTTACCAGGACTATTTTTCATGCAATAACCTTGAAATTAGCTTTTGTTTCTTTCTTAATAACCATATTCATTTTGAAAAAAATGCCCGTGGACCATCAATTACATGAATCCATTCAATTTAACATTAAATTCAGTCCTTGATTTTGAATTGCATTTCTTCGTGATATTATTTGTTGAATTCAAAATTAAAGAGTTGCTCCCTTGATTTTTGGTTAACAAGCCTCTTCTTTTGATTCCAAACACACTTTTTGATAGATTGATCATGAAATAGAACACATGTGGCTAAACAACATATTATATTAATTGATTCAAACAAGTATAAACACTAATAAAAATCCAAATCTATTTAAATCCATCTTCCAAAGGTGCCATTATTCTGGGTTTGCATTTCGTACAAATGTTAACTGGTTTAATTCCTAAATAATGAGAATTTCTAATCACCTCATGTTAAGTAGGCTCCTCTTGTTGTTACCAGGACTATTTTTCATGCAATAACCTTGAAATTAACATTTGTTTCTTTCTTAATAACTACATTCATTTTGAAAAAAATGCACGTGGACCATCAATTACATGAATCCATTCAATTTAACATTAAATTCAGTCCTTGACTTTCAATTGCATTTCTTCTTGATATTATTTGTTGCATTCAAAATTAAAGAGTTGCTCCCTTCATTTTTGGTTAACAAGCCTCTTCTTTTGATTCCAAACACACTTTTTGATACATTGATCATGAAATATAACACATGTGGCTAAACAACCTAATATATTAATTGATTCAAACAAGTATAAACACCAATAAAAATACAAATCTATTTAAATCCATCGGCCAAAGGTGCCATTCATCATGGTTTGCATTTCGTACAAACGTTAACAGGTTTAATTGCTAAAATAGAGAATTTCTAATCACCTTATGTTAATTATTCTCCTCTTGTTGTTACCAGGACTATTTTTCATGCAATAACCTTTGAATTAACATCTGTTTCTTTCTTAATAACTATATTCATTTTGAAAAAAATGCCCGTGGACCATCAATTACATGAATTCATTCAATTTAACAAACAATTCAGTCCATGATTTTGAATTGCATTTCTTATTGATATTATTTGTTGAATTCAAAATCAGAGAGTTTCTTCCATCATTTCTAGTTGGCAAGTTTCCTCTTTTGATTTGAAACACACTGTTTGACACATTGATCATGTAATATAACACATGTGGCTAAACAACCTAGTATATTAATTGATTCAAACAAGTATAAACACCAATAAAAATCCAAATCTATTTAAATTCGTCGGCCAAAGGTGCCATTCATCAGGGTTTGCATTTCGTACAAATGTTAACTGGTTTAATTCCTAAATAATGACAATTTCTAATCACCTAATGTTAATTAGGCTACTCTTGTTGTTACCAGGACTATTTTTCATGCTATAACTTTGAAATTAACTTTTATTTCTTTCTTAATAACTATATTCATTGTGAAAAAATGCCCGTGGACCATCAATTACATGAATTCATTCAATTTAGCAAACAATTCAGTCCTTGATTTTGAATTGCATTTCTTATTGATATTATTTGTTGAATTCAAAATCAGAGAGTTTCTTCCATCATTTCTAGTTAGCAAGTTTCCTCTTTTGATTTGAAACACACTGTTTGACACATTGATCATGTAATATAACACATGTGGCTAAACAACCTAGTATATTAATTGATTCACACAAGTATAAACACCAATAAAAATCGAAATCTATTTAAATCCATCGGCCAAATGTGCCATTCATCATGGTTTGCATTTCGTACAAAAGTTAACAGGTTTAATTGCTAAATAATGAGAATTTCTAATCACCTTATGTTAAATATTCTCCTCTTGTCGTTACCAGGACTATTTTTCATGCAATAACCTTGAAATTAACATTTTTTTTGTTTCTTAATAACTATATTCATTTTGAAAAAAATGCCCGTGGACCATCAATTACATGAATTCATTCAATTTAACAAACAATTCAGTCCTTGATTTTGACTTGCATTTCTTATTGATATTATATGTTGAATTCAAAATTATAGAGTTGCTCCTATCATTTTTGGTTAACAAGCCTCTTCTTTTGATTCTAAACACACTTTTTGATACATTGTTCATGAAGTATAACACATGTGGCTAAACAACCTAGTATATTAATTGATTCAAACAAGTATAAACACTAATAAAAATCAAAATCCATTTAAATCCATTGGCAAAAGGTGCCATTCATCTGCGTTTGCATTTCGTACAAATGTTTACTGGTTTAATTCTTAAATAATGAGAATTTCTAATCACCTCATGCTAATTAGGCTCCTCTTACTGTTACCAGGACTATTTTTCATGCAATAACCTTGAAATTAACTTTTGTTTCTTTCTTAATAACCATATTCATTTTGAAAAAAATGCCCGTGGACCATCAGTTACATGAATCCATTGATTTTAACATTAAATTCAGTCCTTGATTTTGAATTGCATTTCTTCTTGATATTATTTGTTGAATTCAAAATTAAAGAGTTACTCCCTTCATTTTTGGCTAACAAGCCTCTTCTTTTGATTCCAAAGACACTTTTTGATACATTGATCATGAAATATAACACATGTGGCTAAACAACGTGGTATATTAATTGATTTAGACAAGTATAAACACTAATAAAAATCCAAATCTATTAAAATCCACAGGAAAAGTTGTCATTCATCAGGGTTTGCATTTCGTACAAATGTTAACTGGTTTAATTCCTAAATAATGACAATTTCTAATCACCTAATGTTAATTAGGCTCCTCTTGTTGTTACCAGGACTATTTTTCATGCAATAACTTTGAAATTAACTTTTATTTCTTTCTTAATAACTATATTCATTTTGAAAAAATGCCCGTGGACCATCAATCACATGAAATCATTCAATTTAACAAACAATTCAGTCCATTATTTTGAATTGCATTTCTTATTGATATTATTTGTTGAATTCAAAATCAGAGAGTTTCTTCCATCATTTCTAGTTGGCAAGTTTCCTCTTTTGATTTGAAACAGACTGTTTGACACATTGATCATGTAATATAACACATGTGGCTAAACAACCTAGTATATTAATTGATTCAAACAAGTATAAACACCAATAAAAATCCAAATCTATTTAAATTCGTCGGCCAAAGGTGCCATTCATCAGGGTTTGCATTTCGTACAAATGTTAACTGGTTTAATTCCTAAATAATGACAATTTCTAATCACCTAATGTTAATTATGCTCCTCTTGTTGTTACCAGGACTATTTTTCATGCAATAACTTTGAAATTAACTTTTTTTTCTTTCTTAATAACCATATTCATTTTGAAAAAAATGCCCGTGGACCATCAATTACATGAATCCATTGAATTTAACATTAAATTCAGTCCTTGATTTTGAATTGCATTTCTTCTTGATATTATTCGTTGAATTCAAAATTAAAGAGTTGCTCCCTTAATTGTTGGTTAAGAAGCCTGTTTTTTTGATTCCAAACACACTTTTTGATACATTGATCATGAAATATAACACATGTGGCTAAACAACGTAGTATATTAATTGATTCAAACAAGTATAAACACTAATAAAAATCCAAATCTATTTAAATCCACAGGAAAAGTTGCCATTCATCAGGGTTTGCATTTCGTACAAATGTTAACTGGTTTAATTCCTAAATAATGACAATTCCTAATCACCTAATGTTAATTAGGCTCTTTTTGTTGTTACCAGGACTATTTTTCATGCAATAACTTTGAAATTAACTTTTCTTTCTTTCTTAAAAACTATATTCATTTTGAAAAAATGCCCGTGGACCATCAATTACATGAAATCATTCAATTTAACAAACAATTTAGTCCATGATTTTGAATTGCATTTCTTATTGATATTATTTGTTGAATTCAAAATCAGAGAGTTTCTTCCATCATTTTTCGTTAGCAAGTTTCCTCTTTTGATTTCAAACACACTGTTTGACACATTGATCATGTAATATAACACATGTGGCTAAACAACCTAGTATATTAATTGATTCAAACAAGTATAAACACCAATAAAAATCCAAATCTATTTAAATTCGTCGGCCAAAGGTGCTGTTGATCAGGGTTTGCATTTCGTACAAATGTTAACTGGTTTAATTCCTAAATAATGACAATTTCTAATCACCTATTGTTAATTAGGCTCCACTTGTTGTTACGAGGACTATTTTTCATGCAATAACTTTGAAATTAACTTTTATTTCTTTCTTAATAACTATATTCATTTTGAAAAAAATGCCCGTGGACCATTAATTACATGAATTCATTCAATTTAACAAACAATTCAGTCCTTGATTTTGACTTGCATTTCTTATTGGTATTATTTGTTGAATTCAAAATTATAGAGTTGCTCGTATCATTTTTGGTTAACAAGCCTCTTCTTTTGATTCCAAACACACTTTTTGATACATTGATCATGAAGTATAACACATGTGGCTAAACAACCTAGTATATTAATTGATTCAAACAAGTATAAACACTAATAAAAATCAAAATCCATTTAAATCTATTGCCAAAAGGTGTCATTCATCTGCGTTTGCATTTCGTACAAATGTTTACTGGTTTAATTCTTAAATAATGAGAATTTCTAATCACCTCATGTTAATTAGGCTCCTCTTGTTGTTACCAGGACTATTTTTCATGCAATAACCTTGAAATTAACATCTGTTTCTTTCTTAATAACTATATTCATTTTGAAAAAATGCCCGTGGACCATCAATTACATGAATTCATTCAATTTAGCAAACAATTCAGTCCTTGATTTTGAATTGCATTTCTTATTGATATTATTTGTTGAATTCAAAATCAGAGAGTTTCTTCCATCATTTCTAGTTAGCAAGTTTCCTCTTTTGATTTCAAACACACTGTTTGACACATTGATCATGTAATATAACACATGTGGCTAAACAACCTAGTATATTAATTGATTCAAACAAGTATAAACACCAATAAAAATCGAAATCTATTTTAATCCATCGGCCAAATGTGCCATTCATCATGGTTTGCATTTCGTACAAAAGTTAACAGGTTTAATTGCTAAATAATGAAAATTTCTAATCACCTTATGTTAAATATTCTCCTCTTGTCGTTACCAGGACTATTTTTCATGCAATAACCTTGAAATTAACATTTTTTTTTTATTCTTAATAACTATATTCATTTTGAAAAAAATGCCCGTGGGCCATCAATTACATGAATTCATTCAATTTAACAAACAATTCAGTCCTTGATTTTGACTTGCATTTCTTATTGATATTATTTGTTGAATTCAAAATTAAAGAGTTGCTCCTATCATTTTTGGTTAACAAGCCTCTTCTTTTGATTCCAAATACACTTTTTGATACATTGATCATGAAGTATAACACATGTGGCTAAACAACCTAGTATATTAATTGATTCAAACAAGTATAATCACTAATAAAAATCAAAATCCATTGGCAAAAGGTGCCATTCATCTGCGTTTAAATTTCGTACAAATCTTTACTGGTTTAATTCCTAAATAATGAGAATTTCTAATCACCTCATGTTAATTAGGCTCCTCTTGTTGTTACCAGGACTATTTTTCATGCAATAACCTTGAAATTAACTTTTGTTTCTTTCTTAATAACCATATTCATTTTGAAAAAAATGCCCGTGGACTATCAATTACATGAATCCATTGAATTTAACATTAAATTCAGTCCTTGATTTTTAATTGCATTTCTTCTTGATATTATTTGTTGAATTCAAAATAAAAGAGTTGCTCCCTTCATTTTCGGTTAATAAGCCACTTCTTTTGATTTCAAACACACTTTTTGATACATTGATCATGAAATATAACACATGTGGCTAAACAACGTAGTATATTAATTGATTCAAACAAGTATAAACACTAATAAAAATCCAAATCTATTTAAATCCACAGGAAAAGGTGCCATTCATCAGGGTTTGCATTTCATAGAAATGTTAACTGGTTTAATTCCTAAATAATGACAATTTCTAATCACCTAATGTTAATTAGGCTCCTCTTGTTGTTACCAGGACTATTTTTCAGGCTATAACTTTGAAATTAACTTTTATTTCTTTCTTAATAACTATATTCATTTTGAAAAAATGCCCGTGGACCATCAATTACATGAATTCATTCAATTTAACAAACAATTCAGTCCTTCATTTTTAATTGCATGTCTTATTGATATTATTTGTTGAATTCAAAATCAGAGAGTTTCTTCCATCATTTCTAGTTAGCAAGTTTCCTCTTTTGATTTGAAACACACTGTTTGACACATTGATCATGTAATAAAACACATGTGGCTAAACAACCTAGTATTTTAATTGATTGAAACAAGTATAAACACCAATAAAAATCCAAATCTATTTAAATTCGTCGGCCAAAGGTGTCATTCATCAGGGTTTGCATTTCGTACAAATGTTAACTGGTTTAATTCCTAAATAATGACAATTTCTAATCACCTCATGTTAATTAGGCTCCTCTTGTTGTTACCAGGACTATTTTTCATGCAATAACGTTGAAATGAACTTTTGTTTCTTTCTTAATAACCATATTCATTTTGAAAAAAATGCACGTGGACCATCAATTACATGAATTCATTCAATTTAACAAACAATTCAGTCCTTCATTTTTAATTGCATGTCTTATTGATATTATTTGTTGAATTCAAAATCAGAGAGTTTCTTCCATCATTTCTAGTTAGCAAGTTTCCTCTTTTGATTTGAAACACACTGTTTGACACATTGATCATGTAATAAAACACATATGGCTAAACAACCTAGTATATTAATTGATTCAAACAAGTATAAACACTAATAAAAATCCAAATCTATTTAAATCCACAGGAAAAGTTGCCATTCATCAGGGTGTGCATTTCGTACAAATGTTAACTGGTTTAATTCCTAAATAATGAAAATTTCTAATCACCTCATGTTAATTAGGCTCCTCTTGTTGTTACCAGGACTATTTTTCATGCAATAACCTTGAAATTAACTTTTGTTTCTTTCTTAATAACCATATTCATTTTGAAAAAAATGGACGTGGACCATCAATTACATTAATTCATTCAATTTAACAAACAATTCAGTCCTCGATTTTGAATTGCATCTCTTATTGATATTATTTGTTGAATTCAAAATTAGAGAGTTGCTCCTATCATTTTTGGTTAACAAGCCTCTTCTTTTGATTCCAAACACACTTTTTGATACATTGATCATGAAGTATAACACATGTGGCTAAACAACCAAGTATATTAATTGATTCAAACAAGTATAAATACTAATAAAAATCCAAATCCATTAAAATCCATTGGCAAAAGGTGCCATTCATCTGCCTTTTCATTTCATACGAATGTTTACTGGTTTAAATCCTAAATAATGAGAATTTCTAATCACCTCATGTCAATTAGGCTCCTCTTGTTGTTACCAGGACTATTTTTCATGCAATAACCTTGAAATTAACTTTTGTTTCTTTCTTAATAACCATATTCATTTTGAAAAAATGGCCCGTGGACCATCAATTATATGAATCCATTCAATTTAACATTAAATTCAATCCTTGATTTTGAATTGCATTTCTTCTTGATATTATTTGTTGAATTCAAAATTAAAGAGTTGCTCCCTTGGTTTTTGGTTAACAAGCCACTTCTTTTGATTCCAAACACTCTTTTTGATACATTGATAATGAAATATAACACATGTGGCTAAACAACCTAGTATATTAATTGATTCAAACAAGTATAAACACCAATAAAAATCCAAATCCATTTAAATCCACAGGAAAAGGTGCCATTCACCAGGGTTTGCATTTCATACAAATGTTAACTGGTTTAATTCCTTAATAATGACAATTTCTAATCACCTAATGTTAATTAGGCTCCTCTTGTTGTTACCAGGACTATTTTTCATGCACTAACTTTGAAATTAACTTTTATTTCTTTCTTAATAACTACATTCATTTTGAAAAAAATGTCCGTGGAACATCAATTACATGAATTCATTCAATTTAACAAACAATTCAGTCCTTGATTTTGAATTGCATTTCTTATTGATATTATTTGTTGAATTCAAAATCAGAGAGTTTCTTCCATCATTTCTAGTTAGCAAGTTTCCACTTTTCATTTGAAACACACTGTTTGACACATTGATCATGTAATAAAACACATGTGGCTAAACAACATAGTATATTAATTGATTCAAACAAATATAAACACCAATAAAAATCCAAATCTATTTAAATTCGTATGCCTTGCATTTCGTACAAATGTTAACTGGTTTAATTCGTAAATAATGACAATTTCTAATCACCTAATGTTAATTAGGTTCCACTTGTTGTTACTAGGACTATTTTTCATCCAATAACTTGGAAATTAACTTTTATTTCTTTCTTAATAACTATATTCATTTTGAAAAATAATGCCCGTGGACCATCAATTACATGAAATCATTCAATTTAACAAACAATTCAGTCCATGATTTTGAATTGCATTTCTAATTGATATTATTTGTTGAATTCAAAATCAGAGAGTTTCTTCCATCATTTCTAGTTAGCAAGTTTCCTCTTTTGATTTGAAACACACTGTTTGACACATTGATCATGTAATATAACACATGTGGCTAAACAACCTAGTATATTAATTGATTCAAACAAGTATAAACACTAATAAAAATCCAAATCTATTTAAATCCACAGGAAAAGTTGCCATTCATCAGGGTTTGCATTTCGTACAAATGTTAACTGGTTTAATTCCTAAATAATGAGAATTTCTAATCACCTCATGTTAATTAGGCTCCTCTTGTTGTTACCAGGACTATTTTTCATGCAATAACCTTGAAATTAACTTTTGTTTCTTTCTTAATAACCATATTCATTTTGAAAAAAATGCACGTGGACCATCAATTACATTAATTCATTCAATTTAACAAACAATTCAGTCCTTGATTTTGAATTGCATCTCTTATTGATATTATTTGTTGAATTCAAAATTAGAGACTTGCTCCTATCATATTTGGTTAACAAGCCTCTTCTTTTGATTCCAAACACACTTTTTGATACATTGATCATGAAGTATAACACATGTGGCTAAACAACCAAGTATATTAATTGATTCAAACAAGTATAAATACTAATAAAAATCCAAATCCATTAAAATCCATTGGCAAAAGGTGCCATTCATCTGCGTTTGCATTTTGTACGAATGTTTACGGGTTTAAATTCTAAATAATGAGAATTTCTAATCTCCTCATGTTAATTAGGCTCCTCTTGTTGTTACCAGGACTATTTTTCATGCAATAACCTTGAAATTAACTTTTATTTCTTTCTTAATAACCATATTCATTTTGAAAAAACTGCCCGTGGACCATCAATTACATGAATCCATTCAATTTAACATTAAATTCAATCCTTGATTTTGAATTGCATTTCTTCTTGATATTATTTGTTGAATTCAAAATTAAAGAGTTGCTCCCTTGGTTTTTGGTTAACAAGCCACTTCTTTTGATTCCAAACACTCTTTTTGATACATTGATAATGAAATATAACACATGTGGCTAAACAACCTAGTATATTAATTGATTCAAACAAGTATAAACACCAATAAAAATCCAAATCCATTTAAATCCACAGGAAAAGGTGCCATTCACCAGGGTTTGCATTTCATACAAATGTTAACTGGTTTAATTCCTTAATAATGACAATTTCTAATCACCTAATGTTAATTAGGTTCCACTTGTTGTTACGAGGACTATTTTTCATGCAATAACTTTGAAATTAACTTTTATTTCTTTCTTAATAACTATATTCAATTTGAAAAAAATGCCCGTGGACCATCAATTACATGAATTCATTCAATTTAACAAACAATTCAGTCCTTGCTTTTGACTTGCATTTCTTATTGATATTATTTGTTGAATTCAAAATTATAGAGTTGCTCCTATCATTTTTGGTTAACAAGCCTCTTCTTTTGATTCCAAACACTCTTTTTGATACATTGATCATGAAGTATAACACATGTGGCTAAACAACCTAGTATATTAATTGATTCAAACAAGTATAAACACTAAGAAAAATCAAAATCCATTTAAATCCATTGGCAAAAGGTGCCATTCATCTGCGTTTGCATTTTGTACAAATGTTTACTGGTTTAATTCTTAAATAATGAGAATTTCTAATCACCTCATGTTAATTAGGCTCCTCTTGTTGTTACCAGGACTATTTTTCATGCAATAACCTTGAAATTAACATCTGTTTCTTTCTTAATAACTATATTCATGTTGAAAAAATGCCCGTGGACCATCAATTACATGAATTCATTCAATTTAGCAAACAATTCAGTCCTTGATTTTGAATTACATTTCTTATTGATATTATTTGTTGAATTCAAAATCAGAGAGTTTCTTCCATCATTTCTAGTTAGCAAGTTTCCACTTTTGATTTGAAACACACTGTTTGACACATTGATCATGTAATAAAACACATGTGGCTAAACAACCTAGTATATTAATTGATTCAAACAAGTATGAACACCAATAAAAATCCAAATCTATTTAAATTCGTATGCCAAAGGTGCCATTCATCAGGGTTTGCATTTCGTACAAATGTTAACTGGTTTAATTCGTAAATAATGACAATTTCTAATCACCTAATGTTAATTAGGCTCCACTTGTTGTTACTTGGACTATTTTTCATGCAATAACTTTGAAATTAACTTTTATTTCTTTCTTAATAACTATATTCATTTTGAAAAAAATGCGCGTTGACCATCAATTACATGAATTCATTCAATTTAACAAACAATTCAGTCCTTAATTTTGAATTGCATTTCTTATTGATATTATTTGTTGAATTCAAAATTAGAGAGTTGCTCCTATCATTTCTGGTTAACAAGCCTCTTCTTTTGATTCCAAACACACTTTTTGATACATTGATCTCGAAGTATAACACATGTGGCTAAACAACCTAGTGTATTAATTGATTCAAACAAGTATAAACACTAATAAAAATCAAAATCCAGTTAAATCCATTGGCAAAAGGTGCCATTCATCTGCGTTTGCATTTCGTACAAATGTTTACTGGTTTAATTCCTAAATAATGAGAATTTCTAATCACCTCATGTTAATTAGGCTCCTCTTGTTGTTACCAGGACTATTTTTCATTCAATAACCATGAAATTAACTTTTGTTTCTTTCTTAATAACCATATTCATTATGAAAAAAATGCCCGTGGACTATCAATTACATGAATCCATTGATTTTCACATTAAATTCAGTCCTTGATTTTGAATTGCATCTCTTCTTGATATTATTTGTTGAATTCAAAATTAAAGAGTTGCTCCCTTCATTTTTGGTTAACAAGCCTCATCTTTTGATTCCAAACACACTTTTTGATACATTGATCACGAAATATAACACATGTGGCTAAACAACGTAGTATATTAAATGATTCAAACAAGTATAAACACCAATAAAAATCTAAATTTATTTAAATCCGCTGGAAAAGTTGCCATTCATCAGGGTTTGCATTTCGTACAAATGTTAACTGGTTTAATTCCTAAATAATGACAATTTCTAATCACCTAATGTTAATTAGGCTCCTCTTGTTGTTACCAGAACTATTTTTCATGCAATAACCTTGAAATTAACTTTTGTTTCTTTCTTAATAACCATATTCATTTTGAAAAAATGCCCGTGGACCATCAATTACATGAAATCATTCAATTTAAAAAACAATTCAGTCCATGATTTTGAATTACATTTCTAATTGATATTATTTGTTGAATTCAAAATCAGAGAGTTTCTTCCATCATTTCTAGTTAGCAAGTTTCCTCTTTTGATTTGAAACACACTGTTTGACACATTGATCATGTAATATAACACATGTGGCTAAACAACCTAGTATATTAATTGATTCAAACAAGTATAAACACTAATAAAAATCCAAATCTATTTAAATCCACAGGAAAAGTTGCCATTCATCAGGGTTTGCATTTCGTACAAATGTTAACTAGTTTAATTCCTAAATAATGAGAATTTCTAATCACCTCATGTTAATTAGGCTCCTCTTGTTGTTACCAGGACTATTTTTCATGCAATAACCTTGAAATTAACTTTTGTTTCTTTCTTAATAACCATATTCATTTTGAAAAAAATGGACGTGGACCATCAATTACATTAATTCATTCAATTTAACAAAAAATTCAGTCCTCGATTTTGAATTGCATCTCTTATTGATATTATTTGTTGAATTCAAAATTAGAGAGTTGCTCCTATCATTTTTGTTTAACAAGCCTCTTCTTTTGATTCCAAACACACTTTTTGATACATTGATCATGAAGTATAACACATGTGGCTAAACAACCAAGTATATTAATTGATTCAAACAAGTATAAATACTAATAAAAATCCAAATCCATTAAAATCCATTGGCAAAAGGTGCCATTCATCTGTGTTTGCATTTTGTACGAATGTTTACTGGGTTAAATCCTAAATAATGAGAATTTCTAATCTCCTCATGTTAATTAGGCTCCTCTTGTTGTTACCAGGACTATTTTTCATGCAATAACCTTGAAATTAACTTTTATTTCTTTCTTAATAACCATATTCATTTTGAAAAAAATGCCCGTGGACCATCAATTACATGAATCCATTCAATTTAAGATTAAATTCAATCCTTGATTTTGAATTGCATTTCTTCTTGATATTATTTGTTGAATTCAAAATTAAAGAGTTGCTCCCTTGGTTTTTGGTTAACAAGCCACTTCTTTTGATTCCAAACACACTTTTTGATACATTGATAATGAAATATAACACATGTGGCTAAACAACCTAGTATATTAATTGATTCAAACAAGTATAAACACCAATAAAAATCCAAATCCATTTAAATCCACAGGAAAAGGTGCCATTCACCAGGGTTTGCATTTCATACAAATGTTAACTGGTTTAATTCCTTAATAATGACAATTTCTAATCACCTAATGTTAATTAGGCTCCACTTGTTGTTACGAGGACTATTTTTCATGCAATAACTTTGAAATTAACTTTTATTTCTTTCTTAATAACTATATTCATTTTGAAAAAAATGCCCGTGGACCATCAATTACATGAATTCATTCAATTTAACAAACAATTCAGTCCTTGATTTTGACTTGCATTTCTTATTGATATTATTTGTTGAATTCAAAATTATAGAGTTGCTCCTATCATTTTTGGTTAACAAGCCTCTTCTTTTGATTCCAAACACTCTTTTTGATACATTGATCATGAAGTATAACACATGTGGCTAAACAACCTAGTATATTAATTGATTCAAACAAGTATAAACACTAATAAAAATCAAAATCCATTTAAATCCATTGGCAAAAGTGCCATTCATCTGCGTTTGAATTTCGTACAAATGTTTACTGGTTTAATTCTTAAATAATGAGAATTTCTAATCACCTCATGTTAATTAGGCTCTTCGTGTTCTTACCAGGACTATTTTTCATGTAATAACCTTGAAATTAACTTTTGTTTCTTTCTTAACAACCATACTCATTTTGAAAAAAATGCTCGTCGACCATCAATTACATGAATCCATTGAATTTAACATTAAATTCAGTCCGTCATTTTGAATTGCATTTCTTCTTGATATTATTTGTTGAATTCAAAATTAAAGAGTTGCTCCCTTCATTTTTGGTTAACAAGCCTCTTCTTTTGATTCCAAACACACTTTTTGATACATTGATCATCAAATATAACACATGTGGCTAAACAACGTAGTATATTAATTGATTCAAACAAGTATGAACACTAATAAAAATCCAAATCTATTTAAATCCACAGGAAAAGTTGCCATTCATAAGGGTTTGCATTTCGTCCAAATGTTAACTGGTTTAATTCCTAAATAATGACAATTTCTAATCTCCTAATGTTAATTAGGCTCCTCTTGTTGTTACCAGGACTATTTTTCATGCAATAACTTTGAAATTAACTTTTATTTCTTTCTTAATAACTATATTCATTTTGAAAAAATGCCCGTGGACCATCAATTACATGAAATCATTCAATTTAACAAACAATTCAATCCATGATTTTGAATTGCATTTCTTATTGATATTATTTGTTGAATTCAAAATCAGAGAGTTTCTTCCATCATTTCTAGTTGGCAAGTTTCCTCTTTTGATTTGAAACACACTGTTTGACACATTGATCGTGTAATATAACACATGTGGCTAAACAACCTAGTATATTAATTGATTCAAACAAGTATAAACACCAATAAAAATCTAAATCTATTTAAATTCGTCGGCCAAAGGTGCCATTCATCAGTGTTTGCATTTCGTACAATTGTTAACTGGTTTAATTCCTAAATAATGACAATTTCTAATCACCTAATGTTAATTAGGCTCCTCTTGTTGTTACTAGGACTATTTTTCATGCAATAACTTTGAAATTAACTTTTATTTCTTTCTTAATAACTATATTCATTTTGAAAAAATGCCCGTGGACCATCAATTACATGAATTCATTCAATTTATCAAACAATTCAGTCCTTGATTTTGAATTGCATATCTTATTGATATTATTTGTTGAATTCAAAATCAGAGAGTTTCTTCCATCATTTCTAGTTAGCAAGTTTCCTCTTTTGATTTGAAACACACTGTTTGACACATTGATCATGTAATATAACACATGTGGCTAAACAACCTAGTATTTTAATTGATTCAAACAAGTATATACACCAATAAAAATCTAAATCTATTTAAATTCGTCGGCCAAAGGTGCCATTCATTAGGGTTTGCATTTTGTACAAATGTTAACTGGTTTAATTCCTAAATAATGAGAATTTCTAATCACCTCATGTTAATTAGGCTCCTCTTGTTGTTACTAGGACTATTTTTCATGCAATAACCTTGAAATTAACTTTTGTTTCTTTCTTAATAACCATATTCATTTTGAAAAAAATGCCCGTGGACCATCAATTACATGAATCCATTCAATTTAACAAAAAATTCAGTCCTTGATTTTGAATTGCATTTCTTATTGATATTATTTGTTCAATTCAAAATCAGAGAGTTTCTCCCATCATTTCTAGTTAGCAAGTTTCCTCTTTTGATTTCAAACACACTGTTTGACACATTGATCATGAAATATAACACATATGGCTAAACAACCTAGTATATTAATTGATTCAAACAAGTATAAACAGCAATAAAAATCCAAATCTATTTAAATCCATCGGCCAATGGTGTCATTCATCATGGTTTGCATTTCGTACAAATGTTAACTGGTTTAATTCCTAAATAATGAGAATATCTAATCAGCTCATGTTAATCAGGTTCCCCTTCTTGTTACCAGGACTATTTTTCATGCAATAACTTTGAAATTAACTTTTGTTTCTTTCTTAATAACTATATTCATTTTGAAAAAAATGCCCGTGGACCATGAATTACATGAATTCATTCAATTTAACATTCAATTCAGTCCTTGATTTTCAATTGCATTTCTTGTTGATATTATTTGTTGAATTCAAAATTAGAGAGTTGCTCCCTTCATTTTTGGTTAACAAGCCTCTTCTTTTGATTTCAAACACACTTTTTGATACATTGATCATGAAGTATAACACATGTGGCTAAACAACCTAGTATATTAATTCATTCAAACAAGTATAAACACCAATAAAAATCATAATCTATTTAAATCCATCGGCCAAATGTGCCATTCATTATGGGGTGCATTTCATACAAAAGTTAACTGGTTTAATTGCTAAATAATGAGAATTTCTAATCACCTTATGTTAAATATTCTCCTCTTGTTGTTACCAGGACTATTTTTCATGCAATAACCTTGAAATTAACATTTTTTTTCTTTCTTAATAACTATATTCATTTTGAAAAAAATGCCCATGGACCATCAATTACATGAATTCATTCAATTTAACAAACAATTCAGTCCTTGATTTTGAATTGCATTTCTTATTGATATTATTTGTTGAATTCAAAATCAGAGAGTTTCTTCCATCATTTCTTGTTAGCAAGTTTCCTCTTTTGATTTGAAACACACTGTTTGACACATTGATCATGTAATAAAACACATGTGGCTAAACAACCTAGTATTTTAATTGATTCGAACAAGTATAAACACCAATAAAAATCCAAATCTATTTAAATTCGTCGGCCAAAGGTGCCATTCATTAGGGTTTGCATTTTGTACAAATGTTAACTGGTTTAATTCCTAAATAATGAGAATTTCTAATCACCTCATGTTAATTAGGCTCCTCTTGTTGTTACCAGGACTATTTTTCATGCAATAACCTTGAAATTAACTTTTGTTTCTTACTTAATAACCATATTCATTTTGAAAAAATGCCCGTGGACCATCAATTACATGAAATCATTCAATTTAACAAACAATTCAGTCCATGATTTTGAATTGCATTTCTAATTGATATTATTTGTTGAATTCAAAATCAGAGAGTTTCTTCCATCATTTCTAGTTAGCATGTTTCCTCTTTTGATTTGAAACACACTGTTTGACACATTGATCATGTAATATAACACATGTGGCTAAACAACCTAGTATATTAATTGATTCAAACAAGTATAAACACCAATAAAAATCCAAATCTATTGAAATTCATTGGCCAAAGGTGCCATTCATCAGGGTTTGCATTTCGTACAAATGTTAACTAGTTTAATTCCTAAATAATGATAATTTCTAATCACCTCATGTTAATTAGGCTCCTCTTGTTGTTACCAGGACTATTTTTCATACAATAACTTTGAAATAAACTTTTATTTCTTTCTTAATAACTATATTCATTTTGAAAAAAATGCCCCTGGACCATTAATTACATGAATTCATTCAATTTAACAAACAATTCAGTCCATGATTTTGAATTGCATTTCTAATTGATATTATTTGTTGAATTCAAAATTAGAGAGTTGCTCCTATCATTTTTTGTTAACAAGCCTCTTCTTTTGATTCCAAACACACTTTTTGATACATTGATCATGAAATATAACACATGTGGCTAAACAACCTAGTATATTAATTGATTCAAACAAGTATAAACACTAATAAAAATCAAAATCCATTTAAATCCATTGGCAAAAGGTGCCATTCATCTGCGTTTGCATTTCGTACAAATGTTTACTGGTTTAGTTCTTAAATAATGTGAATTTCGAATCACCTCATCCTAAATTAGGCTCCTCTTGTTGTTACCAGGACTATTTTTCATGCAATAACCGTGAAATTAACTTTTGTTTCTTTCTTAATAACCATATTCATTTTGAAAAAAATGCCCGTGGACCATCAATTACATTAAACCATTGAATTTAACATTAAATTGAGTCCTTGATTTTGAATTGCCTTTCTTTTGATATTATTCGTTGAATTCAAAATTAAAGAGTTGCTCCCTTCATTTTTGGTTAAGAGGCCTCTTCGTTTGATTCCAAACACACTTTTTGATACATTGATCATGAAATATAACACATGTGGCTAAACAACGTAGTATATTAATTGATTCAAACAAGTATAAACACTAATAAAAATCCAAATCTATTTAAATCCACAGGAAAAGTTGCCATTCATCAGGGTTTGCATTTCGTACAAATGTTAACTGGTTTATTTCCTAAATAATGACAATTTCTAATCACCTAATGTTAATTAGGCTCCTCTTGTTGTTACCAGGACTATTTTTCATGCAATAACTTTGAAATTAACTTTTATTTCTTTCTTAATAACTATATTCATTTTGAAAAAATGCCCGTGCACCATCAATTACATGAAATCATTCAATTTAACAAACAATTCAGTCCATGATTTTGAATTGCATTTCTTATTGATATTATTTGTTGAATTCAAAATCAGAGAGTTTCTTCCATCATTTCTAGTTAGCAAGTTTCCTCTTTTGATTTGAAACACACTGTTTGACACATTGATCATGTAATATAACACATGTGGCTAAACAACCTAGTATATTAATTGATTCAAACAAGTATAAACACCAATAAAAATCCAAATCTATTTAAATTCGTCGGCCAAAGCTGCCATTCATCAGGGTTTGCATTTCGTACAAATGTTAACTGGTTTAATTCCTAAATAATTACAAGTTCTAATCACCTAATGTTAATTAGGCTCCACTTGTTGTTACGAGGACTATTTTTCATGCAATAACTTTGAAATTAACTTTTATTTCTTTCTTAATAACTATATTCATTTTGAAAAAAATGCCCGTGGACCATCAATTACATGAATTCATTCAATTTAACAAACAATTTAGTCCTTGATTTTGACTTGCATTTCTTATTGATATTATTTGTTGAATTCAAAATTATAGAGTTGCTCCTATCATTTTTGGTTAACAAGCCTCTTCTTTTGATTCCAAACACTCTTTTTGATACATTGATCATGAAGTATAACACATGTGGCTAAACAACCTAGTATATTAATTGATTCAAACAAGTATAAACACTAATAAAAATGAAAATCCATTTAAATCCATTGGCAAAAGGTGCCATTCATCTGCGTTTGCATTTCGGACAAATGTTTACTGGTTTAATTCTTAAATAATGAGAATTTCTAATCACCTCATGTTAATTAGGCTCTTCTTGTTGTTTCCAGGACTATTTTTCATGCAATAACCTTGAAATTAACTTTTGTTTCTTTCTTAATATCCATATTCATTTTGAAAAAAATGCTCGTGGACCATCAATTACATGAATCCATTGAATTTAACATTAAATTCAGTCCGTGATTTTGAATTGCATTTCTTCTTGATATTATTTGTTGAATTCAAAATTAAAGAGTTGCTCCCTTCATTTTTGGTTAACAAGCCTCTTTTTTTGATTCCAAACACACTTTTTGATACATTGATCATGAAATATAACACATGTGGCTAAACAACGTAGTATATTAATTGATTCAAACAAGTATGAACACTAATAAAAATCCAAATCTATTTAAATCCACAAGAAAAGTTGCCATTCATCAAGGTTTGCATTTCGTACAAATGTTAACTGGTTTAATTCCTAAATAATGACAATTTCTAATCACCTAATGTTAATTAGGCTCCTCTTGTTGTTACCAGGACTATTTTTCATGTAATAACTTTGAAATTAATTTTTATTTCTTTCTTAATAACTATATTCATTTTGAACAAATGCCCGTTGACCATCAATTACATGAAATCATTCAATTTAACAAACAATTCAGTCCATGATTTTGAATTGCATTTCTTATTGATATTATTTGTTGAATTCAAAATCAGAGAGTTTCTTCCATCATTTCTAGTTGGCAAGTTTCCTCTTTTGATTTGAAACACACTGTTTGACACATTGATCCTGTAATATAACACATGTGGCTAAACAACCTAGTATATTAATTGATTCAAACAAGTATAAACAGCAATAAAAATCCAAATCTATTTAAATTCGTCGGCCACAGGTGCCATTCATCAGGGTTTGCATTTCGTACAAATGTTAACTGGTTTAATTCCTAAATAATGACAATTTCTAATCACCTAATGTTAATTAGGCTCCTCTTGTTGTTACCAGGACTATTTTTCATGCAATAACTTTGAAATTAACTTTTATTTCTTTCTTAATAACTATATTCATTTTGAAAAAATGCCCGTGGACCATCAATTACATGAATCCAATCAATTTTACAAAAATTCAGTCCTTGATTTTGAATTGCATTTCTTATTGATATTATTTGTTGAATTCAAAATCAGAGAGTTTCTCCCATCATTTCTAGTTAGCAAGTTTCCTCTTTTGATTTGAAACACACTGTTTGACACATTGATCATGAAATATAACACATATGGCTAAACAACATAGTATATTAATTGATTCAAACAAGTATAAACAGCAATAAAAATCCAAATCTATTTAAATCCATCGGCCAATGGAGCCATTCATCATGGTTTTCATTTCGTACAAATGTTAACTGGTTTAATTCCTAACTAATGAGAATTTCTAATCAGCTCATGTTAATCAGGCTCCCCTTCTTGTTACCAGGACTATTTTTCATGCAAAAACTTTGAAATTAAGTTTTTTTTCTTTCTTAATAACTATATTCATTTTGAAAAAAAATGCCCGTGGACCATGAATTACATGAATTCATTCAATTTAACATTCAATTCAGTCCTTGATTTTCAATTGCATTTCTTCTTGATATTATTTGTTGAATTCAAAATTAGAGAGTTGCTCCCTTCATTTTTGGTTAACAAGCCTCTTCTTTTGATTCCAAACACACTTTTTGATACATTGATCATGAAGTATAACACATGTGGCTAAACAACCTAGTATATTAATTGATTCAAACAAGTATAAACACCAATAAAAATCATAATCTATTTAAATCCATCGGCCAAATGTGCCATTCATTATGGTTTGCATTTCGTACAAAAGTTAACTGCTTTAATTGCTAAATAATGAGAATTTCTAATCACCTTATGTTAAATATTCTCCTCTTGTTGTTACCAGGACTATTTTTCATGCAATAACCTTGAAATTAACATTTTTTTTCTTTCTTAATAACTATCATCATTTTGAAAAAAATGCCCATGGACCATCAATTACATGAATTCATTCAATTTAACAAACAATTCAGTCCTTGATTTTGAATTGCATTTCTTATTGATATTATTTGTTGAATTCAAAATCAGAGAGTTTCTTCCATCATTTCTAGTTAGCAAGTTTCCTCTTTTGATTTGAAACACACTGTTTGACACATTGATCATGTAATAAAACACATGTGGCTAAACAACCTAGTATTTTAATTGATTGAAACAAGTATAAACACCAATAAAAATCCAAATCTATTTAAATTCGTCGGCCAAAGGTGCCATTCATCAGGGTTTGCATTTCGTACAAATGTTTATTGGTTTAATTCTTAAATAATGAGAATTTCTAATCACCTCATGTTAATTAGGCTCTTCTTGTTGTTCCCAGGACTATTTTTCATGAAATTAACCTTGAAATTAATAACCATATTCATTTTGAAAAAAATGCTCGTGGACCATCAATTAAATGAATCCATTGAATTTAACATTAAATTCAGTCCGTGATTTTGAATTGCATTTCTTCTTGATATTATTTGTTGAATTCAAAATTAAAGAGTTGCTCCCTTCATTTTTGGTTAACAAGCCTCTTCTTTTGATTCCAAACACACTTTTTGATACATTGATCATGAAATATAACACATGTGGCTAAACAACGTAGTATATTAATTGATTCAAACAAGTATGAACACTAATAAAAATCCAAATCTAGTTAAATCCATAGGAAAAGTTGCCATTCATCAAGGTTTGCATTTCGTACAAATGTTAACTGGTTTAATTCCTAAATAATGAGAATTTCTAATCACCTCATGTTAATTCGGCTCCTCTTGTTGTTACCAGGACTATTTTTCATGCAATAACGTTGAAATTAACTTTTGTTTCTTTCTTAATAACCATATTCATTTTGAAAAAAATGCCCGTGGACCATCAATTACATGAATTCATTCAATTTAACAAACAATTCAGTCCATGATTTTGAATTGCATTTCTTATTGATATTATTTGTTGAATTCAAAATCAGAGAGTTTCTTCGATCATTTCTAGTTGGCAAGTTTCCTCTTTTGATTTGAAACACACTGTCTGACACATTGATCGTGTAATATAACACATGTGGCTAAACAACCTAGTATATTAATTGATTTAAACAAGTATAAACACCAATAAAAATCTAAATCTATTTAAATTCGTCGGCCAAAGGTGCCATTCATCAATGTTTGCATTTCGTACAATTGTTAACTGGTTTAATTCCTAAATAATGACAATTTCTAATCACCTAATGTTAATTAGGCTCCTCTTGTTGTTACTAGGACTATTTTTCATGCAATAACTTTGAAATTAACTTTTATTTCTTTCTTAATAACTATATTCATTTTGAAAAAATGCCCGTGGACCATCAATTACATGATTTCATTCAATTTAGCAAACAACTCAGTCCTTGATTTTGAATTGCATATCTTATTGATATTATTTGTTGAATTCAAAATCAGAGAGTTTCTTCCATCATTTCTAGTTAGCAAGTTTCATCTTTTGATTTGAAACACACTGTTTGACACATTGATCATGTAATAAAACACATGTGGCTAAACAACCTAGTATTTTAATTGATTGAAACAAGTATAAACACCAATAAAAATCCAAATCTATTTAAATTCGTCGGCCAAAGGTGCCATTCATCAGGGTTTGCATTTCGTACAAATGTTAACTGGTTTAATTCCTAAATAATGAGAATTTCTAATCACCTCATGTTAATGAGGCTCCTCTTGTTGTTACCAGGACTATTTTTCATGCAATAACCTTGAAATTAACTTTTGTTTCTTTCTTAATAACCATATTCATTTTGAAAAAAATGCCCGTGAACCATCAATTACATGAATCCATTCAATTTAACAAAAAATTCAGTCCTTGATTTTGATTGCATTTCTTATTGATATTATTTGTTGAATTCAAAATCAGAGAGTTTCTCCCATCATTTCTAGTTAGCAAGTTTCCTCTTTTGATTTCAAACACACTGTTTGACACATTGATCATGAAATATAACACATGTGGCTAAACAACCTAGTATATTAATTGATTCAAACAAGTATAAATACCAATAAAAATACAAATCTATTTAAATCCATCGGCCAATGGTGCCATTCATCATGGTTTGCATTTCGTACAAATGTTAACTGGTTTCATTCCTAAATAGTGAGAATTTCTAATCAGCTCATGTTAATCAGGCTCCCCTTCTTGTTACCAGGACTATATTTCATGCAATAACTTTGAAATTAACTTTTGTTTCTTTCTTAATAACTATATTCATTTTGAAAAAATGCCCGTGGACCATCAATTACATGATTTCATTCAATTTAGCAAACAACTCAGTCCTTGATTTTGAATTGCATATCTTATTGATATTATTTGTTGAATTCAAAATCAGAGAGTTTCTTCCATCATTTCTAGTTAGCAAGTTTCATCTTTTGATTTGAAACACACTGTTTGACACATTGATCATGTAATAAAACACATGTGGCTAAACAACCTAGTATTTTAATTGATTGAAACAAGTATAAACACCAATAAAAATCCAAATCTATTTAAATTCGTCGGCCAAAGGTGCCATTCATCAGGGTTTGCATTTCGTACAAATGTTAACTGGTTTAATTCCTAAATAATGAGAATTTCTAATCACCTCATGTTAATGAGGCTCCTCTTGTTGTTACCAGGACTATTTTTCATGCAATAACCTTGAAATTAACTTTTGTTTCTTTCTTAATAACCATATTCATTTTGAAAAAGATGCCCGTGAACCATCAATTACATGAATCCATTCAATTTAACAAACAATTCAGTCCTTGATTTTGATTGCATTTCTTATTGATATTATTTGTTGAATTCAAAATCAGAGAGTTTCTCCCATCATTTCTAGTTAGCAAGTTTCCTCTTTTGATTTCAAACACACTGTTTGACACATTGATCATGAAATATAACACATGTGGCTAAACAACCTAGTATATTAATTGATTCAAACAAGTATAAACACCAATAAAAATACAAATCTATTTAAATCCATCGGCCAATGGTGCCATTCATCATGGTTTCATTTCGTACAAATGTTAACTGGTTTAATTCCTAAATAATGAGAATTTCTAATCAGCTCACGTTAATCAGGCTCCCCTTCTTGTTACCAGGACTATTTTTCATGCAATAACTTTGAAATTAACTTTTGTTTCTTTCTTAAAAATTATATTCATTTTGAAAAAAATGCCCGTGGACCATGAATTACATGAATTCATTCAATTTAACATTCAATTCAGTCCTTGATTTTCAATTGCATTTCTTGTTGATATTATTTGTTGAATTCAAAATTAGAGAGTTGCTCCCTTCATTTTTGGTTAACAAGCCTCTTCTTTTGATTCCAAACACACTTTTTGATACATTGATCATGAAGTATAACACATGTGGCTAAACAACCTAGTATATTAATTGATTCAAACAAGTATAAACACTAATAAAAATCCAAATCTATTTAAATCCATCGGCCAAATGTGCCATTCATCTTTGTTTGCATTTCGTACAAAAGTTAATAGGTTTAATTGTTAAATAATGAGAATTTCTAATCACCTTATGTTAAATATTCTCGTCTTGTGGTTACCAGGACTATTTTTCATGCAATAACCTTGAAATTAACATTTTTTTTCTTTCTTAATAACTATATTCATTTTGAAAAAAATGCCCGTGGACCATCAATTACATGAATTCATTCAATTTAACAAACAATTCAGTCCTTGATTTTGAATTGCATTTCTTATTCATATTATTTGTTGAATTCAAAATCAGAGAGTTTCTCGCATCATTTCTAGTTAGCAGGTTTCCTCTTTTGATTTCAAACACACTGCTTGACACATTGATCATGAAATCTAACACATGTGGCTAAACAACTTAGTATATTAATTGATTCAAACAAGTATAAACACCAATAAAAATCCAAATCTATTTAAATCCATCGGCCAATGGTGACATTCATCATGGTTTGCATTTCGTACAAATGTTAACTGGTTTCATTCCTAAATAGTGAGAATTTCTAATCAGCTCATGTTAATCAGGCTCCCCTTCTTGTTACCAGGACTATATTTCATGCAATAACTTTGAAATTAACTTTTGTTTCTTTCTTAATAACTATATTCATTTTGAAAAAAATGCCCGTGGACCATGAATTACATGAATTCGTTCAATGTAACATTCAATTCAGTCCTTGATTTTCAATTGCATTTCTTGTTGATATTATTTGTTGAATTCAAAATTAGAGAGTTGCTCCCTTTATTTTTGGTTAACAAGCCTCTTCTTTTGATTACAAACACACTTTTTGATACATTGATCATGAAGTATAACACATGTGGCTAAACAACCTAGTATATTAATTGATTCAAACAAGTATAAACACCAATAAAAATCCAAATCTATTTAAATCCTTTGGCCAAATATGCCATTCATCATGGTTTGCATTTCGTACAAAAGTTAACAGGTTTAATTGCTAAATAATGAGAATTTCTAATCACCTTATGTTAAATATTCTCCTCTTGTTGTTACCAGGACTATTTTTCATGCAATAACCTTGAAATTAACATTTTTTTTCTTTCTTAATAACTATATTCATTTTGAAAAAAATGCTCGTGGACCATCAATTACATGAATTCATTCAATTTAACAAACAATTCAGTCCTTGGATTTGAATTGCATTTCTTATTGATATTATTTGTTGAATTCAAAATTGAAGAGTTGCTCCCATCATTTTTGGTTAACAAGCCTCTTCTTTTGATCCCAAACATACATTTTGGTACATTGATCATGAAGTATAACACATGTGGCTAAACAACCTAGTATATTAATTGATTCAAACAAGTATAAACACTAATAAAAATCAAAATCCATTTAAATCCATTGGCAAAAGGTGCCATTCATCTGCGTTTGCATTTCGTACAAATGTTTACTGCTTTAATTCTTAAATAATGAGAATTTCTAATCACCTCATGTTAATTAGGCTCTTCTTGTTGTTACCAGGACTATTTTTCATGCAATAACCTTGAAATTAACTTTTGTTTCTTTCTTAATAACCATATTCATTTTGAAAAAAATGCTCGTGGACCATCAATTACATGAATCCATTGAATTTAACATTAAATTCAGTCCGTGATTTTGAATTGCATTTCTTCTTGATATTATTTGTTGAATTCAAAATTAAAGAGTTGCTCCCTTCATTTTTGGTTAACAAGCCTCTTCTTTTGATTCCAAACACACTTTTTGATACATTGATCATGAAATATAACACATGTGGCTAAACAACGTAGTATATTAATTGATTCAAACAAGTATGAACACTAATAAAAATCCAAATCTATTTAAATCCATAGGAAAAGTTGCCATTCATCAAGGTTTGCATTTCGTACAAATGTTAACTGGTTTAATTCCTAAATAATGAGAATTTCTAATCACCTCATGTTAATTCGGCTCCTCTTGTTGTTACCAGGACTATTTTTCATGCAATACCCTTGAAATTAACTTTTGTTTCTTTCTTAATAACCATATTCATTTTGAAAAAAATGCCCGTGGACCATCAATTACATGAATTGATTCAATTTAACAAACAATTCAGTCCATGGTTTTGAATTGCATTTCTTATTGATATTATTTGTTGAATTCAAAATCAGAGAGTTTCTTCGATCATTTCTAGTTGGCAAGTTTCCTCTTTTGATTTTAAACACACTGTCTGACATATTGATCGTGTAATATAACACATGTGGCTAAACAACCTAGTATATTAATTGATTTAAACAAGTATAAACACCAATAAAAATATAAATCTATTTAAATTCGTCGGCCAAAGGTGCCATTCATCAGTGTTTGCATTTCGTACAATTGTTAACTGGTTTAATTCCTAAATAATGACAATTTCTAATCACCTAATGTTAATTAGGCTCCTCTTGTTGTTACTAGGACTATTTTTCATGCAATAACTTTGAAATTAACTTTTATTTCTTTCTTAATAACTATATTCATTTTGAAAAAAAATGCCCGTGGACCATCAATTACATGAATTCATTCAATTTAGCAAACAATTCAGTCCTTGATTTTGAATTGCATATCTTATTGATATTATTTGTTGAATTCAAAATCAGAGAGTTTCTTCCATCATTTCTAGTTAGCAAGTTTCATCTTTTGATTTGAAACACACTGTTTGACACATTGATCATGTAATAAAACACATGTGGCTAAACAACCTAGTATTTTAATTGATTGAAACAAGTATAAACACCAATAAAAATCCAAATCTATTTAAATTCGTCGTCGGCCAAAGGTGCCATTCATCAGGGTTTGCATTTCGTACAAATGTTAACTGGTTTAATTCCTAAATAATGAGAATTTCTAATCACCTCATGTTAATGAGGCTCCTCTTGTTGTTACCAGGACTATTTTTCATGCAATAACCTTGAAATTAACTTTTGTTTTCTTTCTTAATAACCATATTCATTTTGAAAAAGATGCCCCGTGAACCATCAATTACATGAATCCATTCAATTTAACAAACAATTCAGTCCTTGATTTTGATTGCATTTCTTATTGATATTATTTGTTGAATTCAAAATCAGAGAGAGTTTCTCCCCATCATTTCTAGTTAGCAAGTTTCCTCTTTTGATTTCAAACACACTGTTTGACACATTGATCATGAAATATAACACATGTGGCTAAACAACCTAGTATATTAATTGATTCAAACAAGTATAAACACCAAATAAAAATACAAATCTATTTAAATCCATCGGCCAATGGTGCCATTCATCATGGTTTCATTTCGTACAAATGTTAACTGGTTTAATTCCTAAATAATGAGAATTTCTAATCAGCTCACGTTAATCAGGCTCCCCTTCTTGTTACCAGGACTATTTTTCATGCAATAACTTTGAAATTAACTTTTGTTTCTTTCTTAAAAAATTATATTCATTTTGAAAAAAAAATGCCCGTGGACCATGAATTACATGAATTCATTCAATTTAACATTCAATTCAGTCCTTGATTTTCAATTGCATTTCTTGTTGATATTATTTGTTGAATTCAAAATTAGAGAGTTGCTCCCCCTTCATTTTTGGTTAAACAAGCCTCTTCTTTTGATTCCAAACACACTTTTTTGATACATTGATCATGAAGTATAACACATGTGGCTAAACAACCTAGTATATTAATTGATTCAAACAAGTATAAACACTAATAAAAATCCAAATCTATTTAAATCCATCGGCCAAATGTGCCATTCATCTTTGTTTGCATTTCGTACAAAAGTTAATAGGTTTAATTGTTAAATAATGAGAATTTCTAATCACCTTATGTTAAATATTCTCGTCTTGTGGTTACCAGGACTATTTTTTCATGCAATAACCTTGAAATTAACATTTTTTTTCTTTCTTAATAACTATATTCATTTTGAAAAAAATGCCCGTGGACCATCAATTACATGAATTCATTCAATTTAACAAACAATTCAGTCCTTGATTTTGAATTGCATTTCTTATTCATATTATTTGTTGAATTCAAAATCAGAGAGTTTCTCGCATCATTTCTAGTTAGCAGGTTTCCTCTTTTGATTTCAAACACACTGCTTGACACATTGATCATGAAATCTAACACATGTGGCTAAACAACTTAGTATATTAATTGATTCAAACAAGTATAAACACCAATAAAAATCCAAATCTATTTAAATCCATCGGCCAATGGTGACATTCATCATGGTTTGCATTTCGTACAAATGTTA
The DNA here is from genome assembly GCA_037897445.1 of Ceriops zippeliana. Taxonomy (NCBI): domain Eukaryota; kingdom Viridiplantae; phylum Streptophyta; class Magnoliopsida; order Malpighiales; family Rhizophoraceae; genus Ceriops; species Ceriops zippeliana. The sequence goes on along the minus strand of JBAPLH010001201.1, from coordinate 38,000 downwards.
AACTGGTTTCATTCCTAAATAGTGAGAATTTCTAATCAGCTCATGTTAATCAGGCTCCCCTTCTTGTTACCAGGACTATATTTCATGCAATAACTTTGAAATTAACTTTTGTTTCTTTCTTAATAACTATATTCATTTTGAAAAAAATGCCCGTGGACCATGAATTACATGAATTCGTTCAATGTAACATTCAATTCAGTCCTTGATTTTCAATTGCATTTCTTGTTGATATTATTTGTTGAATTCAAAATTAGAGAGTTGCTCCCTTTATTTTTGGTTAACAAGCCTCTTCTTTTGATTACAAACACACTTTTTGATACATTGATCATGAAGTATAACACATGTGGCTAAACAACCTAGTATATTAATTGATTCAAACAAGTATAAACACCAATAAAAATCCAAATCTATTTAAATCCTTTGGCCAAATATGCCATTCATCATGGTTTGCATTTCGTACAAAAGTTAACAGGTTTTAATTGCTAAATAATGAGAATTTCTAATCACCTTATGTTAAATATATTCTCCTCTTGTTGTTACCAGGACTATTTTTCATGCAATAACCTTGAAATTAACATTTTTTTTCTCTTTCTTAATAACTATATTCATTTTGAAAAAAATGCTCGTGGACCATCAATTACATGAATTCATTCAATTTAACAAACAATTCAGTCCTTGGATTTGAATTGCATTTCTTATTGATATTATTTGTTGAATTCAAAATTGAAGAGTTGCTGCCATCATTTTTGGTTAACAAGCCTCTTCTTTTGATCCCAAACATACATTTTGGTACATTGATCATGAAGTATAACACATGTGGCTAAACAACCTAGTATATTAATTGATTCAAACAAGTATAAACACTAATAAAAATCAAAATCCATTTAAATCCATTGGCAAAAGGTGCCATTCATCTGCGTTTGCATTTCGTACAAATGTTTACTGCTTTAATTCTTAAATAATGAGAATTTCTAATCACCTCATGTTAATTAGGCTCTTCTTGTTGTTACCAGGACTATTTTTCATGCAATAACCTTGAAATTAACTTTTGTTTCTTTCTTAATAACCATATTCATTTTGAAAAAAATGCTCGTGGACCATCAATTACATGAATCCATTGAATTTAACATTAAATTCAGTCCGTGATTTTTGAATTGCATTTCTTCTTGATATTATTTGTTGAATTCAAAATTAAAGAGTTGCTCCCTTCATTTTTGGTTAACAAGCCTCTTCTTTTGATTCCAAACACACTTTTTGATACATTGATCATGAAATATAAACACATGTGGCTAAACAACGTAGTATATATTAATTGATTCAAACAAGTATGAACACTAATAAAAAAATCCAAATCTATTTAAATCCATAGGAAAAGTTGCCATTCATCAAGGTTTGCATTTCGTACAAATGTTAACTGGTTTAATTCCTAAATAATGAGAATTTCTAATCACCTCATGTTAATTCGGCTCCTCTTGTTGTTACCAGGACTATTTTTCATGCAATACCCTTGAAATTAACTTTTGTTTCTTTCTTAATAACCATATTCATTTTGAAAAAAATGCCCGTGGACCATCAATTACATGAATTGATTCAATTTAACAAACAATTCAGTCCATGGTTTTGAATTGCATTTCTTATTGATATTATTTGTTGAATTCAAAATCAGAGAGTTTCTTCGATCATTTCTAGTTGGCAAGTTTCCTCTTTTGATTTTAAACACACTGTCTGACATATTGATCGTGTAATATAACACATGTGGCTAAACAACCTAGTATATTAATTGATTTAAACAAGTATAAACACCAATAAAAATCTAAATCTATTTAAATTCGTCGGCCAAAGGTGCCATTCATCAGTGTTTGCATTTCGTACAATTGTTAACTGGTTTAATTCCTAAATAATGACAATTTCTAATCACCTAATGTTAATTAGGCTCCTCTTGTTGTTACTAGGACTATTTTTCATGCAATAACTTTGAAATTAACTTTTATTTCTTTCTTAATAACTATATTCATTTTGAAAAAATGCCCGTGGACCATCAATTACATGAATTCATTCAATTTAGCAAACAATTCAGTCCTTGATTTTGAATTGCATATCTTATTGATATTATTTGTTGAATTCAAAATCAGAGAGTTTCTTCCATCATTTCTAGTTAGCAAGTTTCATCTTTTGATTTGAAACACACTGTTTGACACATTGGTCATGTAATAAAACACATGTGGCTAAACAACCTAGTATTTTAATTGATTGAAACAAGTATAAACACCAATAAAAATCCAAATCTATTTAAATTCGTCGGCCAAAGGTGCCATTCATCAGGGTTTGCATTTCGTACAAATGTTAACTGGTTTAATTCCTAAATAATGAGAATTTCTAATCACCTCATGTTAATGAGGCTCCTCTTGTTGTTACCAGGACTATTTTTCATGCAATAACCTTGAAATTAACTTTTGTTTCTTTCTTACTAACCATATTCATTTTGAAAAAAATGCCCGTGAACCATCAATTACATGAATCCATTCAATTTAACAAACAATTCAGTCCTTGATTTTGATTGCATTTCTTATTGATATTATTTGTTGAATTCAAAATTAGAGAGTTTCTCCCATCATTTCTAGTTAGCAAGTTTCCTCTTTTTGATTTCAAAACACACTGTTTGACACATTGATCATGAAATATAACACATGTGGCTAAACAACCTAGTATATTAATTGATTCAAACAAGTATAAACACCAATAAAAATACAAATCTATTTAAATCCATCGGCCAATGGTGCCATTCATCATGGTTTCATTTCGTACAAATGTTAACTGGTTTAATTCCTAAATAATGAGAATTTCTAATCAGCTCACGTTAATCAGGCTCCCCTTCTTGTTACCAGGACTATTTTTCATGCAATAACTTTGAAATTAACTTTTGTTTCTTTCTTAAAAACTATATTCATTTTGAAAAAAATGCCCGTGGACCATGAATTACATGAATTCATTCAATTTAACATTCAATTCAGTCCTTGATTTTCAATTGCATTTCTTGTTGATATTATTTGTTGAATTCAAAATTAGAGAGTTGCTCCCTTCATTTTTGGTTAACAAGCCTCTTCTTTTGATTCCAAACACACTTTTTGATACATTGATCATGAAGTATAACACATATGGCTAAACAACCTAGTATATTAATTGATTCAAACAAGTATAAACACTAATAAAAATCCAAATCTATTTAAATCCATCGGCCAAATGTGCCATTCATCTTGGTTTGCATTTCGTACAAAAGTTAATAGGTTTAATTGTTAAATAATGAGAATTTCTAATCACCTTATGTTAAATATTCTCGTCTTGTGGTTACCAGGACTATTTTTTTCATGCAATAACCTTGAAATTAACATTTTTTTTTTCTTTCTTAATAACTATATTCATTTTGAAAAAAAAATGCCCGTGGACCATCAATTACATGAATTCATTCAATTTAACAAACAATTCAGTCCTTGATTTTGAATTGCATTTCTTATTCATATTATTTGTTGAATTCAAAATCAGAGAGTTTCTCGCATCATTTCTAGTTAGCAGGTTTCCTCTTTTGATTTCAAACACACTGCTTGACACATTGATCATAAAATCTAACACATGTGGCTAAACAACTTAGTATATTAATTGATTCAAACAAGTATAAACACCAATAAAAATCCAAATCTATTTAAATCCATCGGCCAATGGTGACATTCATCATGGTTTGCATTTCGTACAAATGTTAACTGGTTTCATTCCTAAATAGTGAGAATTTCTAATCAGCTCATGTTAATCAGGCTCCCCTTCTTGTTACCAGGACTATATTTCATGCAATAACTTTGAAATTAACTTTTGTTTCTTTCTTAATAACTATATTCATTTTGAAAAAAATGCCCGTGGACCATGAATTACATGAATTCGTTCAATGTAACATTCAATTCAGTCCTTGATTTTCAATTGCATTTCTTGTTGATATTATTTGTTGAATTCAAAATTAGAGAGTTGCTCCCTTCATTTTTGGTTAACAAGCCTCTTCTTTTGATTCCAAACACACTTTTTGATACATTGATCATGAAGTATAACACATCTGGCTAAACAACCTAGTATATTAATTGATTCAAACAAGTATAAACACTAATAAAAATCCAAATCTATTTAAATTCATCGGCCAAATGTGCCATTCATCTTGGTTTGCATTTCGTACAAAAGTTAATAGGTTTAATTGTTAAATAATGAGAATTTCTAATCACCTTATGTTAAATATTCTCGTCTTGTGGTTACCAGGACTATTTTTCATGCAATAACCTTGAAATTAACATTTTTTTTCTTTCTTAATAACTATATTCATTTTGAAAAAAATGCCCATGGACCATCAATTACATGAATTCATTCAATTTAACAAACAATTCAGTCCTTGATTTTGAATTGCATTTCTTATTCATATTATTTGTTGAATTCAAAATCAGAGAGTTTCTCGCATCATTTCTAGTTAGCAGGTTTCCTCTTTTGATTTCAAACACACTGCTTGACACATTGATCATGAAATCTAACACATGTGGCTAAACAACTTAGTATATTAATTGATTCAAACAAGTATAAACACCAATAAAAATCCAAATCTATTTAAATCCATCGGCCAATGGTGACATTCATCATGGTTTGCATTTCGTACAAATGTTAACTGGTTTAATTCCTAAATAATGAGAATTTCTAATCAGCTCATGTTAATCAGGCTCCCCTTCTTGTTGCCAGGACTATTTTTCATGCAATAACTTTGAAATTAACTTTTGTTTCTTTCTTAATAACTATATTCATTTTGAAAAAATGCCCGTGGACCATCAATTACATGAAATCATTCAATTTAACAAACAATTCAGTCCTTCATTTTGAATTGCATTTCTTATTGATATTATTTGTTGAATTCAAAATCAGAGAGTTTCTTCCATCATTTCTAGTTAGCAAGTTTCATCTTTTGATTTGAAACACACTGTTTGACACATTGATCATGTAATATAACACATGTGGCTAAACAACCTAGTATATTAATTGATTCAAACAAGTATAAACACCAATAAAAATCCAAATCTATTGAAATTCATTGGCCAAAGGTGCCATTCATCAGGGTTTGCATTTCGTACAAATGTTAACTAGTTTAATTCCTAAATAATGATAATTTCTAATCACCTCATGTTAATTAGGCTCCTCTTGTTGTTACCAGGACTATTTTTCATACAATAACTTTGAAATAAACTTTTATTTCTTTCTTAATAACTATATTCATTTTGAAAAAAATGCCCCTGGACCATCAATTACATGAATTCATTCAATTTAACAAACAATTCAGTCCTTGATTTTGAATTGCATTTCTTATTGATATTATTTGTTGAATTCAAAATTAGAGAGTTGCTCCTATCATTTTTGCTTAAGAAGCCTCTTCTTTTGATTCTAAAGACACTTTTTGATACATTGATCATGAAGTATAATACATGTGGCTAAACAACCTAGTATATTAATTGATTCAAACAAGTATAAACACTAATAAAAATCAAAATCCATTTAAATCCATTGGCAAAAGGTGCCATTCATCACGGTTTGCATTTCGTACGAATGTTTACTGGTTTAAATCCTAAATAATGAGAATTTCTAATCACCTCATGTTAATTAGGCTCCTCTTGTTGTTAGCAGGACTATTTTTCATGCAATAACCTTGAAATTAACTTTTGTTTCTTTCTTAATAACCATATTCATTTTGAAAAAAATGCCCGTGGACCATCAATTACATGAATCTATTGAATTTTACAAACAATTCAGTCCTTGATTTTGAATTGCATTTCTTTTTGATATTATTTGTTGAATTCAAAATTAAAGAGTTGCTCCCTTCATTTTTGGTTAATAAGCCTCTACTTTTGATTCCAAACACACTTTTTGATACATTGATCATGAAATATAACACATGTGGTTAAACAACGTAGTTGATTAATTGATTCAAACAAGTATAAACACCAATAAAAATCCAAATCTATTTAAATCCACTGGAAAAGGTGCCATTCATAAGGGTTTGCATTTCGTACAAATGTTAACTGGTTTAATTCCTAAATAATGACAATTTCTAATCACCTAATGTTAATTAGGCTCCTCTTGTTGTTACTAGGACTATTTTTCATGCAATAACCTTGAAATTAACTTTTATTTCCTTCTTAATAACTATATTCATTTTGAAAAATAATGCACGTGGACCATCAATTACATGAATTCATTCAATTTAACAAACAATTCATTCCTTGATTTTGAATTGCATTTCTTATTGATATTATTTGTTGAATTCAAAATTAGAGAGTTGCTCCTATCATTTTTGGTTAAGAAGCCTCTTCCTTTGATTCCAAAAACACTTTTTGATACATTGATCGTGAAATATAAAACATGTGGCTAAACAACCTAGTATATTAATTGATTCAAACAAGTATAGACACCAATAAAAATCCAAATCTATTTAAATTTGTCGGCCAAAGGTCTCATTCATCAGGGTTTGCATTTCGTACAAATGTTAACTGGTTTCATTCATAAATAATGACAATTTCTAATCACCTAATGTTAATTAGGCTCCACTTGTTGTTACCAGGACTATATTTCATGCAATAACCTGGAAATTAACTATTGTTTCTTTCTTAATAACTATATTCATTTTGAAAAAAATTCTCGTGGACCATCAATTACATGAATTCATTCAATTTAACAAACAATTCATTCCTTGATTTTGAATTGCATTTCTTATTGATATTATTTGTTGAATTCAAAATTATAGAGTTGTTCCTATCATTTTTGGTTAACAAGCCTCTTCTTTTGATTCCAAACACACTTTTTGATACATTGATCATGAAGTACAACACATGTGGCTAAACAACCTAGTATATTAATTGATTCAAACAGGTATAAACACTAATAAAAATCCAAATCCATTTTTTATCCATTGGCAAAAGGTCCCATTCATCTGCGTTTGCATTTCGTACAAATGTTTACTAGTTTAATTCCTAAATAATAAAAATTTCTAATCACCTCATGTTAATTAGGTTCCTATTGTTGTTACCAGGACTATTTTTCATGCAATAACCTTGAAATTAACTTTTGTTTCTTTCTTAATAACCATATTCATTTTGAAAAAAATGCCCGTGGACCATCAATTACATGAATCCATTCAATTTAACAAATAATTCAGTCCTTGATTTTGAATTGCATTTCTTCTTGATATTATTTGTTGAATTCAAAATTAAAGAGTTGCTCCCTTCATTTTTGGTTAACAAGCCTCTTCTTTGATTCCAAACACTCTTTTTGATACATTGATCATGAAATATAACACATGTGGCTAAACAACCTAATATATTAATTGATTCAAACAAGTATAAACACCAATAAAAATCCAAATCTATTTAAATCCACAAGAAAAGGTGCCATTCAACAGGGTTTGCATTTCGTACAAATGTTCACTGGTTTAATTGCTAAATAATGACAATTTCTAATCACCTAATGTTAATTAGGCTTCTCTTGTTGTTACAAGGACTATTTTTCATGCAATAACTTTGAAATTATCTTTTATTTCTTTCTTAATAACTATATTCATTTTGAAAAAAAGGCCTGTAGACTATCAATTACATGAATTCATTCAATTTAACAAACAATTCAGTCCTTGATTTTGAATTACATTTCTTATTTATATTATTTGTTGAATTCAAAATCAAAGAGTTTCTTCCATCATTTCTAGTTAGCAAGTTTCCTCTTTTGATTTGAAACACACTGTTTGACACATTGATCATGTAATAAAACACATGTGGCTAAACAACCTAGTATATTAATTGGTTCAAACAAGTATAAATACCAATAAAAATCCAAATCTATTTGAATTCATCGGCCAAAGGTGTCATTCATCAGGGTTTGCATTTCGTACAAATGTTAACTGGTTTAATTCCTAAATAATGACAATTTCTAATGTCCTAATGTTAATTAGGCTCCACTTGTTGTTACCAGGACTATTTTTCATGCAATAATTTTGAAATTAACTTTTATTTCCTTCTTAATAACTATATTCATTTTGAAAAAAATGCCCGTGGACCATCAATTACATGAATTCATACAATTTAACAAACAATTCAGTCCTTGATTTTGAATTGCATTTCTTATTGATATTATTTGTTGAATTCAAAATTAGAGAGTTGCTCCTATCATTTTTGGTTAACAAGCCTCTTCTTTTGATTCCAAACACACTTTTTGATACATTGATCATGAAGTATAACACATGTGGCTAAACAACCTAGTATATTAATTGATTCAAACAAGTATAAACACTAATAAAAATCCAAATCCATTTAAATCCATTGGCAAAAGGTGCCATTCATCTGGGTTTGCATTTCATACAAATGTTTACTGGTTTAATTCCTAAATAATGAGAATTTCTAATCACCTCATGTTAATAAGGCTCCTCTTGTTGTTACCAGGACTATTTTTCATACAATAACTTTGAAATTAACTTTTATTTCTTTCTTAATAACTATATTCATTTTGAAAAAAATGCCCCTGGACCATCAATTACATGAATTCATTCAATTTAACAAACAATTCAGTCCTTGATTTTGAATTGCATTTCTTATTGATATTATTTGTTGAATTCAAAAGTAGAGAGTTGCTCCTATCATTTTTGGTTAAGAAGCCTCTTCCTTTGATTCCAATAACACTTTTTGATATATTGATCGTGAAATATAACACATGTGGCTAAACAACCTAGTATATTAATTGATTCAAACAAGTATAAACACTAATAAAAATCCAAATCCATTTAAATCCATTGGCAAAAGTTGACATTCATTTGGGTTTGCATTTCATACAAATGTTTACTGGTTTAATTTCTAAATAATGAGAATTTCTAATCACCTCATGTTAATTAGGCTCCTCTTGTTGTTACCAGGACTATCTTTCATGCAATAACCTTGAAATTAACTTTTGTTTCTTTCTTAATAACTATATTCTTTTTGAAAAAAATGCATGTGGACCATCAATTACATGAATTCATTCAATTTAACAAACAATTCAGTCCTTGATTTTGAATTGCATTTCTTATTGATATTATTTGTTGAATTGAAAATTAGAGAGTTGCTCCTATCATTTTTGGTTAACAAGCCTCTTCTTTTGATTCCAAACACACTTTTTGATACATTGATCATGAAGTATAACACATGTGGCTAAACAACCTAGTATATTAATTGATTCAAACAAGTATAAACACACTATAAAAATCCAAATCCATTTAAATCCATTGGCAAAAGGTGCCATTCATCTGGGTTTGCATTTCGTACAAATGTTTACTGGTTTAATTCGTAAATAATGAGAATTTCTAATCACCTCATGTTAATAAGGCTCCTCTTGTTGCTACCAGGACTATTTTTCATACAATAACTTTGAAATTAACTTTTATATCTTTCTTAATAACTATATTCATTTTGAAAAATAATGCCCGTGGACCATCAATTACATGAATTCATTCAATTTAACAAACAATTCAGTCCTTGATTTTGAATTGCATTTCTTATTGATATTATTTGTTGAATTCAAAATTAGAGAGTTGCTCCTATCATTTTTGGTTAAGAAGCCTCTTCTTTTGATTTCCAACACACTTTTTGATACATTGATCAGGAAATATCACACATGTGGCTAAACAACCTAGTATATTAATTGATTCAAACAAGTATAAACACTAATAAAAATCCAAATCCATTTAAATCCATTGGCAAAAGGTGCCATTCATCTGGCTTTGCATTTCGTACAAATGTTTACTAGTTTATTTCCTAAACGATGAGAATTTCTAATCACCTCATGTTAATTAGGCACCTCTTGTTGTTACCAGGACTATTTTTCATGCAATAACCTTGAAATAAACATCTGTTTCTTTCTTGATAAATATATTCATTTTGAAAAATAATGCCCGTGGACCATCAATTACATGAATTCATTCAATTTAACAAACAATTCAGTCCTTGATTTTGAATTGCATTTCTTATTGATATTATTTGTTGAATTGAAAATTAGAGAGTTGCTCCTATCATTTTTGGTTAACAAGCCTCTTCTTTTGATTCCAAACACACTTTTTGATACATTGATCATGAAGTATAACACATGTGGCTAAACAACCTAGTATATTAATTGATTCAAACAAGTATAAACACTAATAAAAAAAAATCAAATCCATTTAAATCCATTGGCAAAAGGTGCCATTCATCTGGGTTTGCATTTCGTACAAATGTTTACTGGTTTAATTCGTAAATAATGAGAATTTCTAATCACCTCATGTTAATAAGGCTCCTCTTGTTGCTACCAGGACTATTTTTCATACAATAACTTTGAAATTAACTTTTATATCTTTCTTAATAACTATATTCATTTTGAAAAATAATGCCCGTGGACCATCAATTACATGAATTCATTCAATTTAACAAATAATTCAGTCCTTGATTTTGAATTGCATTTCTTCTTGATATTATTTGTTGAATTCAAAATTAAAGAGTTGCTCCCTTCATTTTTGGTTAACAAGCCTCTTCTTTGATTCCAAAAACACTTTTTGATATATTGATCGTGAAATATAACACATGTGGCTAAACAACCTAGTATATTAATTGATTCAAACAAGTATAGACACCAATAAAAATCCAAATCTATTTAAATTCGTCGGCCAAAGGTGCCATTCATCAGGGTTTGCATTTCGTACAAATGTTTACTGGTTTAATTCCTAAATAATGAGAATTTCTAATCACCTCATGTTAATAAGGCTCCTCTTGTTGTTACTAGGACTATTTTTCACACAATAACTTTGAAATTAACATTTATTTCTTTCTTAATAACTATATTCATTCTGAAAAAAATGCCCCTGGACCATCAATTGCATGAATTCATTCAATTTAACAAACAATTCAGTCCTTGATTTTGAATTGCATTTCTTATTGATATTATTTGTTGAATTCAAAATTAGAGACTTGCTCCAATCATTTTTGGTTAACAAGCCTCTTCTTTTGATTCCAGACACACTTTTTAATACATTGATCATGAAGTATAACACATGTGGCTAAACAACCTAGTATATTAATTGATTGAAACAAGTATAAACACCAATGAAAATCCAAATCTATTTAAATCCATAGGAATAGGAGCCATTCATCAGGGTTTGCATTTCGTACAAATATTAACTAGTTTAATTCCCAAATAATGACAATTTCTAATCACCTAATGTTAATTAGGCTCCTCTTGTTGTTACCAGGACTATTTTTCATGCAATAACATTGAAATTAACTTTTATTTCTTTCTTAATAACTATATTCATTTTGAAAAAAATGCATGTGGACCATCAATTACATGACTTCATTCAATTTAACAAACAATTCAGTCCTTGATTTTGAATTGCATTTCTAATTGATATTATTTGTTGAATTCAAAATTAGAGAGTTGCTCCTATCAGTTTTGGTTAACAAGCCTCTTCTTTTGATTCCAAACACACTTTTTGATACATTGATCATGAAGTATAACACATGTGGCTAAACAACCTAGTATATTAATTGATTCAAACAAGTATAAACACTAATAAAAATCCAAATCCATTTAAATCCATTGGCAAAAGGTGCCATTCATCTGGGTTTGCATTTCATACAAATGTTTACTGGTTTAATTCGTAAATAATGAGAATTTCTAATCACCTCATGTTAATAAGGCTCCTCTTGTTGTTACCAGGACTATTTTTCATACAATAACTTTGAAATTAACTTTTATTTCTTTCTTAATAACTATATTCATTTTGAAAAATAATGCCCGTGGACCATCAATTACATGAATTCATTCAATTTAACAAACAATTCAGTCCTTGATTTTGAATTGCATTTCTTATTGATATTATTTGTTGAATTCAAAAGTAGAGAGTTGCTCCTATCATTTTTGGTTAAGAAGCCTCTTCCTTTGATTCCAAAAACACTTTTTGATATATTGATCGTGAAATATAACACATGTGGCTAAACAACCTAGTATATTAATTGATTCAAACAAGTATAAACACTAATAAAAATCCAAATCCATTTAAATCCATTGCCAAAAGGTGCCATTCATTTGGGTTTGCATTTCATACAAATGTTTACTGGTTTAATTTCTAAATAATGAGAATTTCTAATCACCTCATGTTAATTAGGCTCCTCTTGTTGTTACCAGGACTATCTTTCATGCAATAACCTTGAAATTAACTTTTGTTTCTTTCTTAATAACTATATTCATTTTGGAAAAAATGCATGTGGACCATCAATTACATGAATTCATTCAATTTAACAAACAATTCAGTCCTTGATTTTGAATTGCATTTCTTATTGATATTATTTGTTGAATTCAAAATTAGAGAGTTGCTCCTATCATTTTTGGTTAACAAGCCTCTTCTTTTGATTCCAAACACACTTTTTGATACATTGATCATGAAGTATAACACATGTGGCTAAACAACCTAGTATATTAATTGATTCAAACAAGTATAAACACTAATAAAAATCCAAATCCATTTAAATCCATTGGCAAAAGGTGCCATTCATCTGGGTTTGCATTTCGTACAAATGTTTTACTGGTTTAATTCGTAAATAATGAGAATTTCTAATCACCTCATGTTAATAAGGCTCCTCTTGTTGTTACCAGGACTATTTTTCATACAATAACTTTGAAATTAACTTTTATATCTTTCTTAATAACTATATTCATTTTGAAAAATAATGCCCATGGACCATCAATTACATGAATTCATTCAATTTAACAAACAATTCAGTCCTTGATTTTGAATTGCATTTCTTATTTATATTATTTATTGAATTCAAAATTAGAGAGTTGCTCCTATCATTTTTGGTTAAGAAGCCTCTTCCTTTGATTCCAAAAACACTTTTTGATATATTGATCGTGAAATATAACACATGTGGCTAAACAACCTAGTATATTAATTGATTCAAACAAGTATAGACACCAATAAAAATCCAAATCTATTTAAATTCGTCGGCCAAAGGTGCCATTCATCAGGGTTTGCATTTCGTACAAATGTTTACTGGTTTAATTCCTAAATAATGAGAATTTCTAATCACCTCATGTTAATAAGGCTCCTCTTGTTGTTACCAGGACTATTTTTCATACAATAACTTTGAAATTAACATTTATTTCTTTCTTAATAACTATATTCATTCTGAAAAAAATGCCCCTGGACCATCAATTGCATGAATTCATTCAATTTAACAAACAATTCAGTCCTTGATTTTGAATTGCATTTCTTATTGATATTATTTGTTGAATTCAAAATTAGAGACTTGCTCCAATCATTTTTGGTTAACAAGCCTCTTCTTTTGATTCCAGACACACTTTTTAATACATTGATCATGAAGTATAACACATGTGGCTAAACAACCTAGTATATTAATTGATTGAAACAAGTATAAACACCAATGAAAATCCAAATCTATTTAAATCCATAGGAATAGGAGCCATTCATCAGGGTTTGCATTTCGTACAAATATTAACTAGTTTAATTCCCAAATAATGACAATTTCTAATCACCTAATGTTAATTAGGCTCCTCTTGTTGTTACCAGGACTATTTTTCATGCAATAACATTGAAATTAACTTTTATTTCTTTCTTAATAACTATATTCATTTTGAAAAAAATGCATGTGGACCATCAATTACATGACTTCATTCAATTTAACAAACAATTCAGTCCTTGATTTTGAATTGCATTTCTAATTGATATTATTTGTTGAATTCAAAATTAGAGAGTTGCTCCTATCAGTTTTGGTTAACAAGCCTCTTCTTTTGATTCCAAACACACTTTTTGATACATTGATCATGAAGTATAACACATGTGGCTAAACAACCTAGTATATTAATTGATTCAAACAAGTATAAACACTAATAAAAATCCAAATCCATTTAAATCCATTGGCAAAAGGTGCCATTCATCTGGGTTTGCATTTCATACAAATGTTTACTGGTTTAATTCGTAAATAATGAGAATTTCTAATCACCTCATGTTAATAAGGCTCCTCTTGTTGTTACCAGGACTATTTTTCATACAATAACTTTGAAATTAACTTTTATTTCTTTCTTAATAACTATATTCATTTTGAAAAATAATGCCCGTGGACCATCAATTACATGAATTCATTCAATTTAACAAACAATTCAGTCCCTTGATTTTGAATTGCATTTCTATTGATATTATTTGTTGAATTCAAAAGTAGAGAGTTGCTCCTATCATTTTTGGTTAAGAAGCCTCTTCCTTTGATTCCAAAAACACTTTTTGATATATTGATCGTGAAATATAACACATGTGGCTAAACAACCTAGTATATTAATTGATTCAAACAAGTATAAACACTAATAAAAATCCAAATCCATTTAAATCCATTGCCAAAAGGTGCCATTCATTTGGGTTTGCATTTCATACAAATGTTTACTAGTTTAATTTCTAAATAATGAGAATTTCTAATCACCTCATGTTAATTAGGCTCCTCTTGTTGTTACCAGGACTATCTTTCATGCAATAACCTTGAAATTAACTTTTGTTTCTTTCTTAATAACTATATTCATTTTGGAAAAAATGCATGTGGACCATCAATTACATGAATTCATTCAATTTAACAAACAATTCAGTCCTTGATTTTGAATTGCATTTCTTATTGATATTATTTGTTGAATTCAAAATTAGAGAGTTGCTCCTATCATTTTTGGTTAACAAGCCTCTTCTTTTGATTCCAAACACACTTTTTGATACATTGATCATGAAGTATAACACATGTGGCTAAACAACCTAGTATATTAATTGATTCAAACAAGTATAAACACTAATAAAAATCCAAATCCATTTAAATCCATTGGCAAAAGGTGCCATTCATCTGGGTTTGCATTTCGTACAAATGTTTACTGGTTTAATTCATAAATAATGAGAATTTCTAATCACCTCATGTTAATAAGGCTCCTCTTGTTGTTACCAGGACTATTTTTCATACAATAACTTTGAAATTAACTTTTATTTCTTTCTTTCTTAATAACTATATTCATTTTGAAAAATAATGCCCGTGGACCATCAATTACATGAATTCATTCAATTTAACAAACAATTCAGTCCTTGATTTTGAATTGCATTTCTTATTTATATTATTTATTGAATTCAAAATTAGAGAGTTGCTCCTATCATTTTTGGTTAAGACCCAGAAGCCTCTTCCTTTGATTCCAAAAACACTTTTTGATATATTGATCGTGAAATATAACACATGTGGCTAAACAACCTAGTATATTAATTGATTCAAACAAGTATAGACACCAATAAAAATCCAAATCTATTTAAATTCGTCGGCCAAAGGTGCCATTCATTAGGGTTTGCATTTCGTACAAATGTTTACTGGTTTAATTCCTAAATAATGAGAATTTCTAATCACCTCATGTTAATAAGGCTCCTCTTGTTGTTACCAGGACTATTTTTCATACAATAACTTTGAAATTAACATTTATTTCTTTCTTAATAACTATATTCATTTTGAAAAAAATGCCCCTGGACCATCAATTGCATGAATTCATTCAATTTAACAAACAATTCAGTCCTTGGTTTTGAATTGCATTTCTTATTGATATTATTTGTTGAATTCAAAATTAGAGACTTGCTCCAATCATTTTTGGTTAACAAGCCTCTTCTTTTGATTCCAGACACACTTTTTAATACATTGATCATGAAGTATAACACATGTGGCTAAACAACCTAGTATATTAATTGATTGAAACAAGTATAAACACCAATGAAAATCCAAATCTATTTAAATCCACAGGAATAGGAGCCATTCATCAGGGTTTGCATTTCGTACAAATATTAACTAGTTTAATTCCCAAATAATGACAATTTCTAATCAACTAATGTTAATTAGGCTCCTCTTGTTGTTACCAGGACTATTTTTCATGCAATAACATTGAAATTAACTTTCATTTCTTTCTTAATAACTATATTCGTTTTGAAAAAAATGCCCGTGGACCATCAATTACATGAATTCATTCAATTTAACAAACAATTCAGTCCTTGATTTTGTATTGCATTTCTTATTGATATTATTTGTTAAATTGAAAATTAGAGAGTTGCTCCTATCATTTTTGGTTAAGAAGCCTCTTCTTTTGATTCCAAATAGACTTTTTGATACATTGATCATGAAATATAACACATGTGGCTAAACAACCTAGTATATTAATTGATTCAAACAAGTATAAACACTAATAAAAATCCAAATCTATTTAAAACCATCGGCCAAAGGTGACATTCATCATGGTTTGCATTTCGTACAAAAGTTAACTGGTTTAATTGCTAAATAATGAGAATTTCTAATCACCTTATGTTAATTATTCTCTTCTTGTTGTTAGCAGGACTATTTTTCATGCAATAACCTTGAAATTAACATTTTATTCTATCTTAATAACTATATTCATTTTGAAAAAAATTCACGTGGACCATCAATTACATGAATTCATTCAATTTAACAAACAATTCAGTCCTTGATTTTGAATTGCATTTCTTATTGATATTATTTGTTGAATTCAAAATTAGAGAGTTTCTCCCATCATTTCTAGTTAGCAAGTTTCCTCTTTTGATTTCAAACACACTATTTGACACATTGATCATCTAATAAAACACATTTGGCTAAACAACCTAGTATATTAATTGATTCAAACAAGTATAGACACCAATAAAAATCCAAATCTATTTAAATCCATCAGCCAATGGTGCCATTAATAATGGTTTGTATTTTGTACAAATGTTAACTGGTTTAATTCCTAAATAATGAGAATTTGTAATCACCTCATGTTAATCAGGCTCCCCTTCTTGTTACCAGGACTATTTTTCATGCAATTACTTTGAAATTAACTTTTGTTTCTTTCTTAATAACTATATTCATTTTGAAAAAAAATGCCCGTGAACCAACAATTACATGAATTCATTCAATTTAACCTTCAACTCAGTCCTTGATTTTGAATTGCATTTATTATTGATATTATTTGTTGAATTCAAAAATAGAGAGTTGCTCCTATCATTTTTGGTTAACAAGCCTCTTCTTTTGATTCCAAACACACTTTTTGATACATTGATCATGAAGTATAAAATATGTGGCTAAACAACCTAGTATATTAATTGATTCAAACAAGTATAAACACTAATAAAAATCCAAATCCATTTAAATCCCTTGGCAAAAGGTGTCATTCATCTGGGTTTGCATTTCGTACAAATATTTACTGGTTTAATTCCTAAATAATGAGAATTTCTAATCACCTCATGTTAATTAGGCTCCTCTTGTTGTTACCAGCACTATTTTTCATGCAATAACCTAGAAATTAACTTTTGCTTCTTTCTTAATAACTATATTCATTTTGAAAAAAAAGCATGTGGACCATCAATTACATGAATTCCTTCAATTTAACAAACAATTCAGTCCTTCATTTTGAATTGCATTTCTTATTGATATTATTTGTTGAATTCAAAATTAGAGAGTTGCTCCTATCATTTTTGGTTAACAAGCCTCTTCTTTTGATTCCAAACACACTTTTTGATACATTGATCATGAAGTATAACACATGTGGCTAAACAACCTAGTATATTAATTGATTCAAACAAGTATAAACACTAAGAAAAATCCAAATCCATTTAAATCCATTGGCAAAAGGTGCCATTCATCTGGGTTTGCATTTCGTACAAATGTTTACTGGTTTAATTCCTAAATAATGAGAATTTCTAATCACCTCATGTTAATAAGGCTCCTCTTGTTGTTACCAGGACTATTTTTCATACAATAACTTTGAAATTAACTTTTATTTCTGTCTCAATAACTATATTCATTTTGAAAAAAATGCCCTTGGACCATCAATTACATGAATTCATTCAATTTAACAAACAATTCAGTCCTTGATTTTGAATTGCATTTCTTATTGATATTATTTGTTGAATTCAAAATTAGAGAGTTGCTCCTATCATTTTTGGTGAACAAGCCTCTTCTTTTGATTCCAAACACACTTTTTGATACATTGATCATGAAATATAACAAATGTCGCTAAACAACCTAGTATATTAATTGATTCAAACAAGTATAAACACCAATAAAAATCCAAATCCATTTAAATCTCATTGGCAAACGGTGCCATTCATCTGGGTTTGCATTTCGTACAAATGTTTTCTGGTTTAATTCCTAAATAATGAGAATTTCTAATCACCTCATGTTAATAAGGCTCCTCTTGTTGTTACCAGGACTATTTTTCATACAATAACTTTAAAATTAAATTTTATTTCTTTCTTAATAACTATATTCATTTTGAAAAAAATGCCCCTGGACCATCAATTACATGAATTCATTCAATTTAACAAACAATTCAGTCCTTGATTTTGAATTGCATTTCTTATTGATATTATTTGTTGAATTCAAAATTAGAGAGTTGATCCTATCATTTTTGGTTAACAAGCCTCTTCTTTTGATTCCAAACACACTTTGTGATACATTGATCATGAAGTATAACACATGTGGCTAAACAACCTAGTATATTAATTGATTCAAGCAAGTATAAACACTAATAAAAATCCAAATCCATTTAAATCCATTGCCAAAAGGTGCCATTCATTTGGGTTTGCATTTCATACAAATGTTTACTGGTTTAATTTCTAAATAATGAGAATTTCTAATCACCTCATGTTAATTAGGCTCCTCTTGTTGTTACCAGGACTATCTTTCATGCAATAACCTTGAAATTAACTTTTGTTTCTTTCTTAATAACTATATTCATTTTGAAAAAAATGCATGTGGACCATCAATTACATGAATTCATTCAATTTAACAAACAATTCAGTCCTTGATTTTGAATTGCATTTCTTATTGATATTATTTGTTGAATTCAAAATTAGAGAGTTGCTCCTATCATTTTTGGTTAACAAGCCTCTTCTTTTGATTCCAAACACACTTTTTGATACATTGATCATGAAGTATAACACATGTGGCTAAACAACCTAGTATATTAATTGATTCAAACAAGTATAAACACTAATAAAAATCCAAATCCATTTAAATCCATTGGCAAAAGGTGCCATTCATCTGGGTTTGCATTTCGTACAAATGTTTACTGGTTTAATTCGTAAATAATGAGAATTTCTAATCACCTCATGTTAATAAGGCTCCTCTTGTTGTTACCAGGACTATTTTTCATACAATAACTTTGAAATTAACTTTTATTTCTTTCTTAATAACTATATTCATTTTGAAAAATAATGCCCGTGGACCATCAATTACATGAATTCATTCAATTTAACAAACAATTCAGTCCTTGATTTTGAATTGCATTTCTTATTTATATTATTTATTGAATTCAAAATTAGAGAGTTGCTCCTATCATTTTTGGTTAAGAAGCCTCTTCCTTTGATTCCAAAAACACTTTTTGATATATTGATCGTGAAATATAACACATGTGGCTAAACAACCTAGTATATTAATTGATTCAAACAAGTATAGACACCAATAAAAATCCAAATCTATTTAAATTCGTCGGCCAAAGGTGCCATTCATCAGGGTTTGCATTTCGTACAAATGTTTACTGGTTTAATTCCTAAATAATGAGAATTTCTAATCACCTCATGTTAATAAGGCTCCTCTTGTTGTTACCAGGACTATTTTTCATACAATAACTTTGAAATTAACATTTATTTCTTTCTTAATAACTATATTCATTTTGAAAAAAATGCCCCTGGACCATCAATTGCATGAATTCATTCAATTTAACAAACAATTCAGTCCTTGATTTTGAATTGCATTTCTTATTGATATTATTTGTTGAATTCAAAATTAGAGACTTGCTCCAATCATTTTTGGTTAACAAGCCTCTTCTTTTGATTCCAGACACACTTTTTAATACATTGATCATGAAGTATAACACATGTGGCTAAACAACCTAGTATATTAATTGATTGAAACAAGTATAAACACCAATGAAAATCCAAATCTATTTAAATCCACAGGAATAGGAGCCATTCATCAGGGTTTGCATTTCGTACAAATATTAACTAGTTTAATTCCCAAATAATGACAATTTCTAATCAACTAATGTTAATTAGGCTCCTCTTGTTGTTACCTGGACTATTTTTCATGCAATAACATTGAAATTAACTTTTATTTCTTTCTTAATAACTATATTCATTTTGAAAAAAATGCCCGTGGACCATCAATTACATGAATTCATTCAATTTAACAAACAATTCAGTCCTTGATTTTGTATTGCATTTCTTATTGATATTATTTGTTAAATTGAAAATTAGAGAGTTGCTCCTATCATTTTTGGTTAAGAAGCCTCTTCTTTTGATTCCAAATAGACTTTTTGATACATTGATCATGAAATATAACACATGTGGCTAAACAACCTAGTATATTAATTGATTCAAACAAGTATAAACACTAATAAAAATCCAAATCTATTTAAAACCATCGGCCAAAGGTGACATTCATCATGGTTTGCATTTCGTACAAAAGTTAACTGGTTTAATTGCTAAATAATGAGAATTTCTAATCACCTTATGTTAATTATTCTCTTCTTGTTGTTAGCAGGACTATTTTTCATGCAATAACCTTGAAATTAACATTTTATTCTATCTTAATAACTATATTCATTTTGAAAAAAATTCACGTGGACCATCAATTACATGAATTCATTCAATTTAACAAACAATTCAGTCCTTGATTTTGAATTGCATTTCTTATTGATATTATTTGTTGAATTCAAAATTAGAGAGTTTCTCCCATCATTTCTAGTTAGCAAGTTTCCTCTTTTGATTTCAATCACACTATTTGACACATTGATCATCTAATAAAACACATTTGGCTAAACAACCTAGTATATTAATTGATTCAAACAAGTATAGACACCAATAAAAATCCAAATCTATTTAAATCCATCAGCCAATGGTGCCATTAATAATGGTTTGTATTTTGTACAAATGTTAACTGGTTTAATTCCTAAATAATGAGAATTTGTAATCACCTCATGTTAATCAGGCTCCCCTTCTTGTTACCAGGACTATTTTTCATGCAATTACTTTGAAATTAACTTTTGTTTCTTTCTTAATAACTATATTCATTTTGAAAAAAAATGCCCGTGAACCATCAATTACATGAATTCATTCAATTTAACCTTCAACTTAGTCCTTGATTTTGAATTGCATTTCTTATTGATATTATTTGTTGAATTCAAAAATAGAGAGTTGCTCTTATCATTTTTGGTTAACAAGCCTCTTCTTTTGATTCCAAACACACTTTTTGATACATTGATCATGAAGTATAAAATATGTGGCTAAACAACCTAGTATATTAATTGATTCAAACAAGTATAAACACTAATAAAAATCCAAATCCATTTAAATCCCTTGGCAAAAGGTGTCATTCATCTGGGTTTGCATTTCGTACAAATGTTTACTGGTTTAATTCCTAAATAATGAGAATTTCTAATCACCTCATGTTAATTAGGCTCCTCTTGTTGTTACCAGCACTATTTTTCATGCAATAACCTAGAAATTAACTTTTGCTTCTTTCTTAATAACTATATTCATTTTGAAAAAAAAGCATGTGGACCATCAATTACATGAATTCCTTCAATTTAACAAACAATTCAGTCCTTCATTTTGAATTGCATTTCTTATTGATATTATTTGTTGAATTCAAAATTAGAGAGTTGCTCCTATCATTTTTGGTTAACAAGCCTCTTCTTTTGATTCCAAACACACTTTTTGATACATTGATCATGAAGTATAACACATGTGGCTAAACAACCTAGTATATTAATTGATTCAAACAAGTATAAACACTAAGAAAAATCCAAATCCATTTAAATCCATTGGCAAAAGGTGCCATTCATCTGGGTTTGCATTTCGTACAAATGTTTACTGGTTTAATTCCTAAATAATGAGAATTTCTAATCACCTCATGTTAATAAGGCTCCTCTTGTTGTTACCAGGACTATTTTTCATACAATAACTTTGAAATTAACTTTTATTTCTGTCTCAATAACTATATTCATTTTGAAAAAAATGCCCTTGGACCATCAATTACATGAATTCATTCAATTTAACAAACAATTCAGTCCTTGATTTTGAATTGCATTTCTTATTGATATTATTTGTTGAATTCAAAATTAGAGACTTGCTCCTATCATTTTTGGTGAACAAGCCTCTTCTTTTGATTCCAAACACACTTTTTGATACATTGATCATGAAATATAACAAATGTCGCTAAACAACCTAGTATATTAATTGATTCAAACAAGTATAAACACCAATAAAAATCCAAATCCATTTAAATCTCATTGGCAAAAGGTGCCATTCATCTGGGTTTGCATTTCGTACAAATGTTTTCTGGTTTAATTCCTAAATAATGAGAATTTCTAATCACCTCATGTTAATAAGGCTCCTCTTGTTGTTACCAGGACTATTTTTCATACAATAACTTTAAAATTAAATTTTATTTCTTTCTTAATAACTATATTCATTTTGAAAAAAATGCCCCTGGACCATCAATTACATGAATTCAGTCAATTTAACAAACAATTCAGTCCTTGATTTTGAATTGCATTTCTTATTGATATTATTTGTTGAATTCAAAATTAGAGAGTTGCTCCTATCATTTTTGGTTAACAAGCCTCTTCTTTTGATTCCAAACACACTTTTTGATACATTGATCATGAAGTATAACACATGTGGCTAAACAACCTAGTATATTAATTGATTCAAACAAGTATAAACACCAATAAAAATCCAAATCTATTTAAATCCATCGGCCAAAGGTGCCATTATTCTGGGTTTGCATTTCGTACAAATGTTAACTGGTTTAATTCCTAAAAAATGAGAATTTCTAATCACCTTATGTTAATTAGGCTCCTCTTGTTGTTACCAGGACTATTTTTCATGCAATAACCTTGAAATTAACTTTTGTTTTTTCTTAATAAGTATATTCATTTTCACAAAAATGCATGTGGACCATCAATTACATGAATTCATTCAATTTAACAAACAATTCAGTCCTTGATTTTGAATTGCATTTCTTATTGATATTATTTGTTGAATTCAAAATTAGAGAGTTGCTCCTATCATTTTTGCTTAACAAGCCTCTTCTTTTGATTCCAAAGACACTTTTTGATACATTGATCTTGAAGTATAACACATGTGGCTAAACAACCTAGTATATTAATTGATTCAAACAAGTATAAACACTAATAAAAATCCAAATCCATTTAAATCTCATTGGCAAAAGGTGCCATTCATCTGGGTTTGCTTATCGTACAAATGTTAACAGGTTTAATTCCTAAATAATGAGAATTTCTAATCACCTCATGTTAATAAGGCTCCTCTTGTTGTTACCAGGACTATTTTTCATACAATAACTTTAAAATTAAATTTTTATTTCTTTCTTATTAACTATATTCATTTTGAAAAAAAATGCCCCTGGACCATCAATTACATGAATTCATTCAATTTAACAAACAATTCAGTCCTTGATTTTGAATTGCATTTCTTATTGATATTATTTGTTGAATTCAAAATTAGAGAGTTGCTCCTATCATTTTTGGTTAACAAGCCTCTTCTTTTGATTCCAAACACACTTTTTGATACATTGATCATGAAGTATAACACATGTGGCTAAACAACCTAGTATATTAATTGATTCAAACAAGTATAAACACCAATAAAAATCCAAATCTATTTAAATCCATCGGCCAAAGGTGCCATTATTCTGGGTTTGCATTTCGTACAAATGTTAACTGGTTTAATTCCCTAAAAAATGAGAATTTCTAATCACCTTATGTTAATTAGGCTCCTCTTGTTGTTACCAGGACTATTTTTCATGCAATAACCTTGAAATTAACTTTTGTTTTTTTCTTAATAAGTATATTCATTTTTCACAAAAAATGCATGTGGACCATCAATTACATGAATTCATTCAATTTAACAAACAATTCAGTCCTTGATTTTGAATTGCATTTCTTATTGATATTATTTGTCGGATTCAAAATTAGAGAGTTGCTCCTATCATTTTTGCTTAACAAGCCTCTTCTTTTGATTCCAAACACACTTTTTGATACATTGATCATGAAGTATAACACATGTGGCTAAACAACCTAGTATATTAATTGATTCAAACAAGTATAAACACTAATAAAAATCCAAATCCATTTAAATCTCATTGGCAAAAGGTGCCATTCATCTGGGTTTGCTTATCGTACAAATGTTAACAGGTTTAATTCCTAAATAATGAGAATTTCTAATCACCTCATGTTAATAAGGCTCCTCTTGTTGTTACCCAGGACTATTTTTCATACAATAACTTTAAAATTAAATTTTATTTCTTTCTTATTAACTATATTCATTTTGAAAAAAATGCCCCTGGACCATCAATTACATGAATTCATTCAATTTAACAAACAATTCAGTCCTTGATTTTGAATTGCATTTCTTATTGATATTATTTGTTGAATTCAAAATTAGAGAGTTGCTCCTATCATTTTTGGTTAACAAGCCTCTTCTTTTGATTCCAAACACACTTTTTGATACATTGATCATGAAGTATAACACATGTGGCTAAACAACCTAGTATATTAATTGATTCAAACAAGTATAAACACCAATAAAAATCCAAATCTATTTAATCCATCGGCCAAAGGTGCCATTATTCTGGGTTTGCATTTCGTACAAATGTTAACTGGTTTTAATTCCTAAAAAATGAGAATTTCTAATCACCTTATGTTAATTAGGCTCCTCTTGTTGTTACCAGGACTATTTTTCATGCAATAACCTTGAAATTAACTTTTGTTTTTTCTTAATAAGTATATTCATTTTCACAAAAATGCATGTGGACCATCAATTACATGAATTCATTCAATTTAACAAACAATTCAGTCCTTGATTTTGAATTGCATTTCTTATTGATATTATTTGTTGAATTCAAAAATTAGAGAGAGTTGCTCCTATCATTTTTGCTTAACAAGCCTCTTCTTTTTGATTCCAAAGACACTTTTTGATACATTGATCTTGAAGTATAACACATGTGGCTAAACAACCTAGTATATTAATTGATTCAAACAAGTATAAACACTAATAAAAATCCAAATCCATTTAAATCTCATTGGCAAAAGGTGCCATTCATCTGGGTTTGCTTATCGTACAAATGTTAACAGGTTTAATTCCTAAATAATGAGAATTTCTAATCACCTCATGTTAATAAGGCTCCTCTTGTTGTTACCAGGACTATTTTTCATACAATAACTTTAAAATTAAATTTTATTTCTTTCTTATTAACTATATTCATTTTGAAAAAAATGCCCCTGGACCATCAATTACATGAATTCATTCAATTTAACAAACAATTCAGTCCTTGATTTTGAATTGCATTTCTTATTGATATTATTTGTTGAATTCAAAATTAGAGAGTTGCTCCTATCATTTTTGGTTAACAAGCCTCTTCTTTTGATTCCAAACACACTTTTTGATACATTGATCATGAAGTATAACACATGTGGCTAAACAACCTAGTATATTAATTGATTCAAACAAGTATAAACACCAATAAAAATCCAAATCTATTTAAATCCATCGGCCAAAGGTGCCATTATTCTGGGTTTGCATTTCGTACAAATGTTAACTGGTTTAATTCCTAAAAAATGAGAATTTCTAATCACCTTATGTTAATTAGGCTCCTCTTGTTGTTACCAGGACTATTTTTCATGCAATAACCTGAAAATTAACTTTTGTTTTTTCTTAATAAGTATATTCATTTTCACAAAAATGCATGTGGACCATCAATTACATGAATTCATTCAATTTAACAAACAATTCAGTCCTTGATTTTGAATTGCATTTCTTATTGATATTATTTGTCGGATTCAAAATTAGAGAGTTGCTCCTATCATTTTTGCTTAACAAGCCTCTTCTTTTGATTCCAAACACACTTTTTGATACATTGATCATGAAGTATAACACATGTGGCTAAACAACCTAGTATATTAATTGATTCAAACAAGTATAAACACTAATAAAAATCCAAATCCATTTAAATCTCATTGGCAAAAGGTGCCATTCATCTGGGTTTGCTTATCGTACAAATGTTAACAGGTTTAATTCCTAAATAATGAGAATTTCTAATCACCTCATGTTAATAAGGCTCCTCTTGTTGTTACCAGGACTATTTTTCATACAATAACTTTAAAATTAAATTTTATTTCTTTCTTATTAACTATATTCATTTTGAAAAAAAATGCCCCTGGACCATCAATTACATGAATTCATTCAATTTAACAAACAATTCAGTCCTTGATTTTGAATTGCATTTCTTATTGATATTATTTGTTGAATTCAAAATTAGAGAGTTGCTCCTATCATTTTTGGTTAACAAGCCTCTTCTTTTGATTCCAAACACACTTTTTGATACATTGATCATGAAGTATAACACATGTGGCTAAACAACCTAGTATATTAATTGATTCAAACAAGTATAAAACACCAATAAAAATCCAAATCTATTTAAATCCATCGGCCAAAGGTGCCATTATTCTGGGTTTGCATTTCGTACAAATGTTAACTGGTTTAATTCCTAAAAAAATGAGAATTTCTAATCACCTTATGTTAATTAGGCTCCTCTTGTTGTTACCAGGACTATTTTTCATGCAATAACCTTGAAATTAACTTTTGTTTTTTCTTAATAAGTATATTCATTTTCACAAAAAATGCATGTGGACCATCAATTACATGAATTCATTCAATTTAACAAACAATTCAGTCCTTGATTTTGAATTGCATTTCTTATTGATATTATTTGTTGAATTCAAAATTAGAGAGTTGCTCCTATCATTTTTGCTTAACAAGCCTCTTCTTTTGATTCCAAAGACACTTTTTGATACATTGATCTTGAAGTATAACACATGTGGCTAAACAACCTAGTATATTAATTGATTCAAACAAGTATAAACACTAATAAAAATCCAAATCCATTTAAATCTCATTGGCAAAAGGTGCCATTCATCTGGGTTTGCTTATCGTACAAATGTTAACAGGTTTAATTCCTAAATAATGAGAATTTCTAATCACCTCATGTTAATAAGGCTCCTCTTGTTGTTACCAGGACTATTTTTCATACAATAACTTTAAAATTAAATTTTATTTCTTTCTTATTAACTATATTCATTTTGAAAAAAATGCCCCTGGACCATCAATTACATGAATTCATTCAATTTAACAAACAATTCAGTCCTTGATTTTGAATTGCATTTCTTATTGATATTATTTGTTGAATTCAAAATTAGAGAGTTGCTCCTATCATTTTTGGTTAACAAGCCTCTTCTTTTGATTCCAAACACACTTTTTGATACATTGATCATGAAGTATAACACATGTGGCTAAACAACCTAGTATATTAATTGATTCAAACAAGTATAAACACCAATAAAAATCCAAATCTATTTAAATCCATCGGCCAAAGGTGCCATTATTCTGGGTTTGCATTTCGTACAAATGTTAACTGGTTTAATTCCTAAAAAATGAGAATTTCTAATCACCTTATGTTAATTAGGCTCCTCTTGTTGTTACCAGGACTATTTTTCATGCAATAACCTTGAAATTAACTTTTGTTTTTTCTTAATAAGTATATTCATTTTCACAAAAATGCATGTGGACCATCAATTACATGAATTCATTCAATTTAACAAACAATTCAGTCCTTGATTTTGAATTGCATTTCTTATTGATATTATTTGTCGGATTCAAAATTAGAGAGTTGCTCCTATCATTTTTGCTTAACAAGCCTCTTCTTTTGATTCCAAACACACTTTTTGATACATTGATCATGAAGTATAACACATGTGGCTAAACAACCTAGTATATTAATTGATTCAAACAAGTATAAACACTAATAAAAATCCAAATCCATTTAAATCTCATTGGCAAAAGGTGCCATTCATCTGGGTTTGCTTATCGTACAAATGTTAACAGGTTTAATTCCTAAATAATGAGAATTTCTAATCACCTCATGTTAATAAGGCTCCTCTTGTTGTTACCAGGACTATTTTTCATACAATAACTTTAAAATTAAATTTTATTTCTTTCTTATTAACTATATTCATTTTGAAAAAAATGCCCCTGGACCATCAATTACATGAATTCATTCAATTTAACAAACAATTCAGTCCTTGATTTTGAATTGCATTTCTTATTGATATTATTTGTTGAATTCAAAATTAGAGAGTTGCTCCTATCATTTTTGGTTAACAAGCCTCTTCTTTTGATTCCAAACACACTTTTTGATACATTGATCATGAAGTATAACACATGTGGCTAAACAACCTAGTATATTAATTGATTCAAACAAGTATAAACACCAATAAAAATCCAAATCTATTTAAATCCATCGGCCAAAGGTGCCATTATTCTGGGTTTGCATTTCGTACAAATGTTAACTGGTTTAATTCCTAAAAAATGAGAATTTCTAATCACCTTATGTTAATTAGGCTCCTCTTGTTGTTACCAAGACTATTTTTCATGCAATAACCTTGAAATTAACTTTTGTTTTTTCTTAATAAGTATATTCATTTTCACAAAAATGCATGTGGACCATCAATTACATGAATTCATTCAATTTAACAAACAATTCATTCCTTGATTTTGAATTGCATTTCTTATTGATATTATTTGTCGGATTCAAAATTAGAGAGTTGCTCCTATCATTTTTGCTTAACAAGCCTCTTCTTTTGATTCCAAACACACTTTTTGATACATTGATCATGAAGTATAACACATGTGGCTAAACAACCTAGTATATTAATTGATTCAAACAAGTATAAACACTAATAAAAATCCAAATCCATTTAAATCTCGTTGGCAAAAGGTACCATTCATCTGGGTTTGCATTTCGTACAAATGTTTACTGGTTTAATTCCTAAATAATGAGAATTTCTAATCACCTCATGTTAATAAGGCTCCTCTCGTTGTTACCAGGACTATTTTTCATACAATAACTTTAAAATTAAATTTTATTTCTTTCTTAATAACTATATTCATTTTGAAAAAAATGCCCCTGGACCATCAATTACATGAATTCATTCAATTTAACAAACAATTCAGTCCTTGATTTTGAATTGCATTTCTTATTGATATTATTTCTTGAATTCAAAATTAGAGAGTTGCTCCTATCATTTTTGGTTAACAAGCCTCTTCTTTTGATTCCAAACACACTTTTTGATACATTGATCATGAAGTATAACACATGTGGCTAAACAACCTAGTATATTAATTGATTCAAACAAGTATAAACACTAATAAAAATCCAAATCCATTTAAATCTCATCGGCAAAAGGTACCATTCATCTGGGTTTGCATTTCGTACAAATGTTAACTGGTTTAATTCCTAAAAAATGAGAATTTCTAATCACCTTATGTTAATTAGGCTCCTCTTGTTGTTACCAGGACTATTTTTCATGCAATAACCTTGAAATTAACTTTTGTTTTTTCTTAATAAGTATATTCATTTTCACAAAAATGCATGTGGACCATCAATTACATGAATTCATTCAATTTAACAAACAATTCAGTCCTTGATTTTGAATTGCATTTCTTATTGATATTATTTGTCGAATTCAAAATTAGAGAGTTGCTCCTATCATTTTTGCTTAACAAGCCTCTTCTTTTGATTCCAAATACACTTTTTGATACATTGATCATGAAGTATAACACATGTGGCTAAACAACCTAGTATATTAATTGATTCAAACAAGTATAAACACTAATAAAAATCCAAATCCATTTAAATCTCATCGGCAAAAGGTGCCATTCATCTGGGTTTGCATTTCGTACAAATGTTTACTGGTTTAATTCCTAAATAATGAGAATTTCTAATCACCTCATGTTAATAAGGCTCCTCTCGTTGTTACCAGGACTATTTTTCATACAATAACTTTAAAATTAAATTTTATTTCTTTCTTAATAACTATATTCATTTTGAAAAAAATGCCCCTGGACCATCAATTACATGAATTCATTCAATTTAACAAACAATTCAGTCCTTGATTTTGAATTGCATTTCTTATTGATATTATTTGTTGAATTCAAAATTAGAGAGTTGCTCCTATCATTTTTGGTTAACAAGCCTCTTCTTTTGATTCCAAACACACTTTTTGATACATTGATCATGAAGTATAACACATGTGGCTAAACAACCTAGTATATTAATTGATTCAAACAAGTATAAACACCAATAAAAATCTAAATCTATTTAAATCCATCGGCCAAAGGTGCCATTATTCTGGGTTTGCATTTAGTATAAATGTTATCTGGTTTAATTCCTAAATAATGAGAATTTCTAATCACCTCATGTTAATTAGGCTCCTCTTGTTGTTACCAGGACTATTTTACATGCAATAACCTTGAAATTAACTTTTGTTTCTTTCTAAATAACTATATTCATTTTGAAAAAAATGCCTGTGGACCATCAATTACATCAATCCATTCAATTTAACATTAAATTCAGTCCTTGATTTTGAATTGCATTTCTTCTTGATATTATTTGTTGCATTCAAAATTAAAGAGTTGCTCCCTTCATTTTTGGTTAACAAGCCTCTTTTTTTGATTCCAAACACACTTTTTGGTACATTGATCATGAAATATAACATATGTGGCTAAACAACCTAGTATATTAATTGATTCAAACAAGTATAAACACCAATAAAAATCCAAATCTATTTAAATCCATCAGCCAAAGGTGCCATTATTCTGGGTCTGGATTTCGTACAAATGTTAACTGGTTTAATTCCTAAATAATGAGAATTTCTAATCACCTCATGTTAATTAGGCTCCTCTTGTTGTTACCAGGACTATTTTACATGAAATAACCTTCAAATGAACATTTATTTCTTTCTTAATAGCTATATTCATTTTGAAAAAAATGCCTGTGGACCATCAATTACATCAATCCATTCAATTTAACATTAAATTCAGTCCTTGATTTTGAATTGCATTTCTTCTTGATATTATTTGTTGCATTCAAAATTAAAGAGTTGCTCCCTTCATTTTTGGTTAACAAGCCTCTTCTTTTGATTCCAAACACACTTTTTGATACATTGATCATGAAATATAACACATGTGGCTAAACAACCTAGTATATTAATTGATTCAAACAAGTATAAACACCAATAAAAATCCAAATCTATTTAAATCCTCAGGAAATGGCGCCATTCATCAGGGTTTGCATTTCGTACAAATGTTAACTGGTTTAATTCCTAAATAATGAGAATTTCTAATCACCTCATGTTAATTAGGCTCCTCTTGTTGTTACCAGGACTATTTTTCATGAAATAACCCTGAAATTAACTTTTGTTTCTTTCTTAATAACTATATTCATTTTGAAAAAAATGTACGTGGACCATCAATTACATGTATTCATTCAATTTAACAAACAAGTCAGTCCTTGTTTTTGAATTGCATTTCTTATTGATATTATTTGTTGAATTCAAAGTTAGAGAGTTGCTCCTATCATTTTTGGTTAACAAGCCTCTTCTTTTGATTCAAAACACACTTTTTGATACATTGATCATAAAGGATAACACATGTGGCTAAACAACCTAGTATATTAATTGATTCAAACAAGTATAAACACCAATAAAAATCCAAATCTATTTAAATCCATCGGCCAATGGTGCCATTAATCATGGTTTGCATTTTGTACAAATGTTAACTGGTTTAATTCCTAAATCATGAGAATTTCTAATCACCTTATGTTAATCGGGCTCCCCTTCTTGTTACCAGGACTATTTTTCATGCAATTACTTTGAAATTAACTTTTTTTTCTTTCTTAATAACTATATTCATTTTGAAAAAGATGCCCGTGAACCATCAATTACATGAATTCATTCAATTTAACAAACAATTCAGTCCTTGATTTTGTATTGCATTTCTTATTGATATTATTTGTTGAATTCAAAATTAGAGAGTTGCTCCTATCATTTTTGGTTAACAAGCCTCTTCTTTTGATTCCAAACACACTTTTTGATACATTGATCATGAAGTATAACACATGTGGCTAAACAACCTAGTATATTAATTGATTCAAACAAGTATAAACACTAATAAAAATCCAAATCCATTTAAATCTCATCGGCAAAAGGTGCCATTCATCTGGGTTTGCATTTCGTACAAATGTTTACTGGTTTAATTCCTAAATAATGAGAATTTCTAATCACCTCATGTTAATAAGGCTCCTCTTGTTGTTACCAGGACTATTTTTCATACAATAACTTTAAAATTAAATTTTATTTCTTTCTTATTAACTATATTCATTTTGAAAAAAATGCCCCTGGACCATCAATTACATGAATTCATTCAATTTAACAAACAATTCAGTCCTTGATTTTGAATTGCATTTCTTATTGATATTATTTGTTGAATTCAAAATTAGAGAGTTGCTCCTATCATTTTTGGTTAACAAGCCTCTTCTTTTGATTCCAAACACACTTTTTGATACATTGATCATGAAGTATAACACATGTGGCTAAACAACCTAGTATATTAATTGATTCAAACAAGTATAAACACCAATAAAAATCCAAATCTATTTAAATCCATCAGCCAAAGGTGCCATTATTCTGGGTTTACATTTCGTACAAATGTTAACTGGTTTAATTCCTAAAAAATGAGAATTTCTAATCACCTCATGTTAATTAGGCTCCTCTTGTTGTTACCAGGACTATTTTTCATGCAATAACCTTGAAATTAACTTTTGTTTCTTTCTTAATAACGATATTCATTTTGACAAAAATGCATGTGGACCATCAATTACATGAATTCATTCAATTTAACAAACAATTCAGTCCTTGATTTTGAATTGCATTTCTTATTGATATTATTTGTTGAATTCAAAATTAGAGAGTTGCTTCTATCATTTTTGGTTAAGAAGCCTCTTCTTTTGATTCCAAAGACACTTTTTTATAAATTGATCATGAAGTATAACACATGTGGCTAAACAACCTAGTATATTAATTGATTCAAACAAGTATAAACACCAATAAAAATCCAAATCTATTTAAAACCATCAACCGAAGGTGCCATTATTCTGGGTTTGGATTTCGTACAAATGTTAACTGGTTTAATTCCTAAATAATGAGAATTTCTAATCACCTCATGTTAATTAGGCTCCTCTTGTTGTTACCAGGACTATTTTACATGCAATAACATTGAAATTAACTTTTGTTTCTTTCTAAATAACTATATTCATTTTGAAAAAAATGCCTGTGGACCATCAATTACAGCAATCCATTCAATTTAACATTAAATTCAGTCCTTGATTTTGAATTGCATTTCTTCTTGATATTATTTGTTGCATTCAAAATTAAAGAGTTGCTCCCTTCATTTTTGGTTAACAAGCCTCTTCTTTTGATTCCAAACACACTTTTTGATACATTGATCATGAAATATAACATATGTGGCTAAACAACCTAGTATATTAATTGATTCAAATAAGTATAAACACCAATAAAAATCCAAATCTATTTAAAACCATCAGCCAAAGGTGCGATTATTCTGGGTTTGGATTTCGTACAAATGTTAACTGGTTTAATTCCTAAATAATGAGAATTTCTAATCACCTCATGTTAATTAGGCTCCTCTTGTTGTTACCAGGACTATTTTACATGAAATAACCTTGAAATTAACTTTTATTTCTTTCTTAATAACTATATTCATTTTGAAAAAAATGCCTGTGGACCATCAATTACATCAATCCATTCAATTTAACATTAAATTCAGTCCTTGATTTTGAATTGCATTTCTTCTTGATATTAATTGTTGCATTCAAAATTAGAGAGTTGCTCCTATCATTTTTGGTTAACAAGCCTCTTCTTTTGATTCCAAACACACTTTTTGATACATTGATCATGAAGTATAACACATGTGGCTAAACAACCTAGTATATTAATTGATTCAAACAAGTATAAACACCAATAAAAATCCAAATCTATTTAAATCCATCGGCCAAAGGTACCATTATTCTAGGTTTGCATTTCGTACAAATGTTAACTGGTTTAATTCCTAAAAAATGAGAATTTCTAATCACCTCATGTTAATTAGGCTCCTCTTGTTGTTGCCAGGACTATTTTTCATGCAATAACCTTGAAATTAACTTTTGTTTCTTTCTTAATAACGATATTCATTTTGACAAAAATGCATGTGGACCATCAATTACATGAATTCATTCAATTTAACAAACAATTCAGTCCTTGATTTTGAATTGCATTTCTTATTGATATTATTTGTTGAATTCAAAATTAGAGAGTTGCTCCTATCATTTTTGCTTAACAAGCCTCTTCTTTTGATTCCAAAGACACTTTTTGATACATTGATCTTGAAGTATAACACATGTGGCTAAACAACCTAGTATATTAATTGATTCAAACAAGTATAAACACTAATAAAAATCCAAATCCATTTAAATCTCATTGGCAAAAGGTGCCATTCATCTGGGTTTGCTTATCGTACAAATGTTAACAGGTTTAATTCCTAAATAATGAGAATTTCTAATCACCTCATGTTAATAAGGCTCCTCTTGTTGTTACCAGGACTATTTTTCATACAATAACTTTAAAATTAAATTTTATTTCTTTCTTAATAACTATATTCATTTTGAAAAAAATGCCCCTGGACCATCAATTACATGAATTCATTCAATTTAACAAACAATTCAGTCCTTGATTTTGAATTGCATTTCTTATTGATATTATTTGTTGAATTCAAAATTAGAGAGTTGCTCTTATCATTTTTGGTTAACAAGCCTCTTCTTTTGATTCCAAACACACTTTTTGATACATTGATCATGAAGTATAACACATGTGGCTAAACAACCTAGTATATTAATTGTTTCAAACAAGTATAAACACCAATAAAAATCCAAATCTATTTAAAACCATCAGCCAAAGGTGCCATTATTCTGGGTTTGGATTTCGTACAAATGTTAACTGGTTTAATTCCTAAATAATGAGAATTTCTAATCACCTCATGTTAATTAGGCTCCTCTTGTTGTTACCAGGACTATTTTACATGCAATAACATTGAAATTAACTTTTGTTTCTTTCTAAATAACTATATTCATTTTGAAAAAAATGCCTGTGGACCATCAATTACAGCAATCCATTCAATTTAACATTAAATTCAGTCCTTGATTTTGAATTGCATTTCTTCTTGATATTATTTGTTGCATTCAAAATTAAAGAGTTGCTCCCTTCATTTTTGGTTAACAAGCCTCTTCTTTTGATTCCAAACACACTTTTTGATACATTGATCATGAAGTATAACATATGTGGCTAAACAACCTAGTATATTAATTGATTCAAACAAGTATAAACACCAATAAAAATCCAAATCTATTTAAAACCATCAGCCAAAGGTGCCATTATTCTGGGTTTGGATTTCGTACAAATGTTAACTGGTTTAATTCCTAAATAATGACAATTTCTAATCACCTCATGTTAATTAGGCTCCTCTTGTTGTTACCAGGACTATTTTACATGAAATAACCTTGAAATTAACTTTTATTTCTTTCTTAATAACTATATTCATTTTGAAAAAAATGCCTGTGGACCATCAATTACATCAATCCATTCAATTTAACATTAAATTCAGTCCTTGATTTTGAATTGCATTTCTTCTTGATATTATTTGTTGCATTCAAAATTAAAGAGTTGCTCCCTTCATTTTTGGTTAACAAGCCTCTTCTTTTGATTCCAAACACACTTTTTGATACATTGATCATGAAATATAACATATGTGGCTAAACAACCTAGTATATTAATTGATTCAAACAAGTATAAACACCAATAAAAATCCAAATCTATTTAAATCCACAAGAAATGGCGCCATTCATCAGGGTTTGCATTTCATACAAATGTTAACTGGTTTAATTCCTAAATAATGAGAATTTCTAATCACCTCATGTTAATTAGGCTCGTCTTGTTGTTAGCAGGACTATTTTTCATGCAATAACCTTGAAATTAACTTTTGTTTCTTTCTTAATAACTATATTCATGTTGAAAAAAATGCACGTGGACCATCAATTACATGAATTCATTCAATTTAACAAACAAGTCAGTCCTTGATTTTGAATTGCATTTCTTATTGATATTATTTGTTGAATTCAAAATTAGAGAGTTGCTCCTATCATTTTTGGTTAACAAGCCTCTTCTTTTGATTCCAAACACACTTTTTGATACATTGATCATGAAGTATAACACATGTGGCTAAACAACCTAGTATATTAATTGATTTAAACAAGTATAAACACTAATAAAAATCCAAATCCATTTAAATCCATTGGCAAAAGGTGTCATTCATCAGGGTTTGCATTTCGTACAAATGTTAACTGGTTTGATTCCTAAATAATGAGAATTTCTAATCACCTCATGTTAATTAGGCTCCTCTTGTTGTTACCATGACTATTTTTCATGCAATAATCTTGAAATTCACTTTTGTTTCTATGTTAATAACTATATTTATTTTAAAAAAAATGCCCGTGGACCATCAATTACATGAATTCATTCAATTTAACAAACAATTCAGTCCTTGATTTTGAATTGCATTTCTTATTGATATTATTTGTTGAATTCAAAATTAGAGAGTTGCTCCTATCATTTTTGGTTAACAAGCCTCTTCTTTTGATTCCAAACACCCTTTTTGATACATTGATCATGAAGGATAACACATGTGGCTAAACAACCTAGTATATTAATTGATTCAAACAAGTATAAACACCAATAAAAATCCAAATCTATTTAAATCCATCGGCCAATGGTTCCATTAATCATGGTTTGCATTTTGTACAAATGTTAACTGGTTTAATTCCTAAATAATGAGAATTTCTAATCACCTTACGTTAATCAGGCTCCCCTTCTTGTTACCAGGACTATTTTTCAGGCAATTACTTTGAAATTAACTTTTGTTTCTTTCTTAATAACTATATTCATTTTGAAAAAGATGCCCGTGAACCATCAATTACATGAATTCATTCAATTTAACAAACAATTCAATCCTTGATTTTGTATTGCATTTCTTATTGATATTATTTGTTGAATTCAAAATTAGAGAGTTGCTCCTATCATTTTTGGTTAACAAGCCTCTTCTTTTGATTCCAAACACACTTTTTGATACATTGATCATGAAGTATAACACATGTGGCTAAACAACCTAGTATATTAATTGATTCAAACAAGTATAAACACCAATAAAAATCCAAATCTATTTAAATCCACCAGCCAAAGGTGCCATTATTCTGGGTTTGCATTTCGTACAAATGTTAACTGGTTTAATTCCTAAAAAATGAGAATTTCTAATCACCTCATGTTAATTAGGCTCCTCTTGTTGTTACCAGGACTATTTTTCATGCAATAACCTTGAAATTAACTTTTGTTTCTTTCTTAATAATGATATTCATTTTGACAAAAATGCATGTGGACCATCAATTACATGAATTCATTCAATTTAACAAACAATTCAGTCCTTCATTTTGAATTGCATTTCTTATTGATATTATATGTTGAATTCAAAATTAGAGAGTTGCTCCTATCATTTTTGGTTAACAAGCCTCTTCTTTTGATTCCAAACACACTTTTTGATACATTGATCATGAAGTATAACACATGTGGCTAAACAACCTAGTATATTAATTGATTCAAACAAGTATAAACACTAATAAAAATCCAAATCCATTTAAATCTCATCGGCAAAAGGTGCCATTCATCTGGGTTTGCATTTCGTACAAATGTTTACTGGTTTAATTCCCAAATAATGAGAATTTCTAATCACCTCATGTTAATAAGGCTCCTCTTGTTGTTACCAGGACTATTTTTCATACAATAACTTTAAAATTAAATTTTATTTCTTT